>OMKZ01016210.1:22106-38086 GCA_900302535.1 Neoniphon sammara | reverse complement strand
CTCCCACGCCCCCCTCATCTGCCCCCGCGCCAATCCGAGCGTCCCCGCGCCCCCTCCTTGCCCTCCTCTTTTATCATATTTACACCTCTTCCTCGATCCGATCCTCTCCTCTCCAGCCATTCACCTCTTCCCACAGTGGACCGGCTGCCTGTCGAGGTGCTAATCTAATTAGTGCTGCATCACTCTGATCCCTCTCGCGCGCGCTCTCTGATCTCTCATCGCCCGGCCGTCACCGTCCCTGTCTGGTCCAACTGTTTGCTTGGATGTCCCAGCGGCAGGGGTGCCACCTCTCATGCCAATCACAGCCACATGCTCAGTAATATTTCAGTGGTGGAGCGCTCATTCGCTATCTCTCTCTCTCTCTCTTTCCCTCACACACGCATTAACACACATGCACACACACACACGAAAACAGCTGGGGGCAGATTCTTCGCCATTCCGCCTCTCCCTTGGGAGCAACCTTCCTGCCAAAATGAGGGAATCAAACCCTATCTTAAGTACAGATTCAAGAACAGTTTATTTAGTAAAAGTTTACAATCAACCATAAAGTCACAACAAAATGACTTCACCTTTAAAGCAGTAAATGTCAAAGAATTTATTTAACCCCTCCCCCCAATATTCCATTATTCAACACCCAGGAAAACTATATATCTTCAGTAATGATATCATACTGAACAAAAATGCCAACAATCAAAGCGTTAGTTCTTGTGGTGTTTTTGGACTGCACTTCCCCGAGATCACCTGTCAATCAAACGGTGTGGGCCTGACTTTTCTGTGGATGGAGTTTGAGTTTTAGCCATGGTGGCTATCGCTGCTCATGCTAACTACCCAGTTCTTCCTCTTCTTCTGCTTATTTCAACCAAACCGCAGTTGCTGGAAATGCAAATCGCATCACTTCCTGTGCAGCAGAGGATTTTTCCCGGGAAAAGAGCTGCCAGACACCAGGTATTTCAAACAGGAAACATAAAAAACTAATATATGGCAAAACAGAAATGTATTTATATGAATATGCAATGCAACATTATTACTTTAAATTATATGATGTGCTCTTTTGTTTCTCTATATCATTTGTTGTTTTGTGGCTAACATAATGACTTTTTCACTATTCTATATTATTTAGCTTTTTCCCAGCAGACTTTTTGACATGAACAGCATGTAAACACAGGTGTTACTAATGGCATTAATTAAGATTCTCTTCCATTTAGGTATAAGAGTGCCCCTTTAATTAATATCATTAGTAACACCTGTGTTTACCCGCTATTTCATGTCAAAATGCCTAAAAAGGTCTATGCTATTCTATGGTATTCTATTTATAAAAGACCAAAACTTCATCCAGCATACTGTTCTTAAATTTTCCGCGAATGTTTGCTGCTCTGCTATACTGGGTCAGCTTGGCAATAAAGCTGAGTCTGGGAACAATATTCACTTCCATAACAAAACAAAACAAAAAAACAAACAAAAAAAAATCCCCAAGAAAACATTGCATATAGGATCACTGCAAGAAACACCCAGTATATATGCTGCTTTATTTGTATT
This sequence comes from Neoniphon sammara, assembly GCA_900302535.1. Taxonomy (NCBI): domain Eukaryota; kingdom Metazoa; phylum Chordata; class Actinopteri; order Holocentriformes; family Holocentridae; genus Neoniphon; species Neoniphon sammara. The sequence goes on along the minus strand of OMKZ01016210.1, from coordinate 36,550 downwards.
GTTGCAACCACAAGGTCTGTGTCAGGCAAACAAACAATAACGCAATACTCTTGCAACTGTGCTAGCCAAGCCTCCCATGGTGATGCATTCATTTTTCACCTTCCATGGCAGACCACCATAGTGATAGTGCTGATTGCTGGACTTGTGTGTGTGTGTGTGTGTTTGGTGCATATGTGTGCGTATATGGAAAGTGCAGCGTGCACACACATAACGGCCAGCTTGCTATGATTTCACAGCGAGCCATTACTTTTGTGCCTGTGATGTATCAAACAGGAATTCATTCTCTCTCCTTCGCACACACACACACTCACACATGCTCAGATGCGCACACACCCACACACACACACACACACACACACACACACACACACACAGGATCTCACACAGAGCAAGTGTCCTGGTCGTCCATCTCAACTTGACACCCCAGAACAGTGATGTTTTCCTTTGGTGCCGATGGCATGGGGTATATTTCACTCACTGATAGCGTTCACTCTCCTTGCCTTTCCTCCTCCTCTCCTCTCTCGCTTCATCAACCTTTCTCACTTTCTCTCTTTCTATCTATCTCTCTGTCAAGCTTGATGTCTCTTTCTCTCCCACTGTCTTCATCTAATTCTGTCTCTTACTTTTTCTCTTTGCTTGCAACTTTCTTTTTTTGTGGTATACCCATTTCATTATGCCACATTTCAATATCATTCAGAGGACCTGTAACAATTAGAATGAAGCAGCAATGCATTATAGGAAGATTAAAGGAAAAATCCGTCCCAAAACACTTTACCCATATGGAAACATATATGCCCCTATACCACTGAAATTTTGTCATTTGTTGCATATATAGTCACATAAATACCCTTCTCTGGGCATAGTTTAGCCCATATATGTTGAACATATGTGTAACTTATACATATGCATATATGAAAACAACATATTGTCCTTATATGGTCATATATGTGTACCCAAACCTGCTCAACATACATTTAACAGTGGTAGCCGGTGACTCAAAAAACTGGGGAAAACAAGTATTTGTAATATATGTTAGACATCTATCCCTGTATGAAAATGTGCATTTCATATGTGGGGATTTAATATGAATATACAGTATATGCCATATACATAAATTCCCTATATATATAGTCCTTATAGAATATTACATTCCCATATGAGATGGATCTGTTAACAGCTATTGGTGTTGTTTTTTTCATTTCTGGGTCCATTTTGTTTCAAGGTGTATTCTGTTTATTTCTTGTAACTGTCCAAATATAGATGGTGCAACGTCATGCTGAAATATTTCCAATACAGCAACAATGGAGTTTGATAGCAGAAAATGTTCCAGCAATCTAAAATATCAATGGTAAACGTCATGTTTTGGTGTCAGTCCCTCAGAATCAAAGAGTAAGGGATTCTTTCTAGATTTACCATTCTGCACTGACATTCAACTATAACACAGGGAGAAATCCATCACAGAAGACATATCAATACCAATTTCTCCACTGACAGTAGCTTCAATGGAGGTGAATGCAACGCAGCCACAGGACATGTTGTGTTCTGAGTCCGGGCCGGGAAAATCTCTCGCTCTCCTGCTCTGACTGTGCTATCACTATTGCTCTTTCCACCTACACGTACAACCCCTCCGCCTAATGCAACAAGCTCATGCCCGCTCTCTGGGGGTTGCCTAAAGGCATCCTGGGAAATGTAGGATATCACTTACTGAGGTAGAAGTAGACGAGACAGGTTGAGGGAAAGCAGATAAACCAAAAATGGATTGTGTTCCCTCACAAAATAACTCCTAGAGTGCAGTGATGCAAGAATGCAATGCAGTCATCGCAGAATGATGATATATAATTTCCATTTTCTAGGACAGTGGCTCATCCCAATTGTGTATCTGCTGGTTGCAGCTTCATGGAAGCTGAAATATTCAAAGCTAAGATGCCATTGTTTTATGGCTGCAGCATAATATCAAATAGAAAATACCTACATGTCTTGTGCATCATTTTATACACATTTCCCTGGAATTCAGCAGGACAGATTTGGGATCTTTGGAAATCTTGGGATCTCTGCTACAATCTAAATAAGGTTCTGTGGGTTTGAACAAAAAGCAGCATGCTTTTGACTGTCAAGAGACAAGGGACTACATTCTGTTTTGATAAAGCTTCTTAAAGTAGTTATCCAGGATAATTGACCAGCTATCTCTTTGGTGTCTGCTAAGATAATCTTTTATCCCACTGGTTTACAGTGAAGCTATATAATCCTGGTGCTGGAGGGAGTGGGTTTAGAAGGGCTGGGGTCTGGGGGATTCCCACTCATGTTTACAAGCCTCTTGGAGTGCTGACCAGGGATGATTGACCAAGGTCATATTTCATTACCATGAGGGATATGCTGAATTGACATTGCTGTTGTCCTACTGGTTTCACTACAATTGCCGGCTCCAATTGGACACCCCTCCATCCCTGCATCTTTTCTTATTTGCTCTGACCATTTACAAATAGATACAGACGGCAGCATTCTCCTCCACTCAGCCTCTTGACAAGGGCCCATTAAAAATGTGTAGGAGTTGTGTATCCACATTGGAGGCAGCATCTCTCTTGAGTATTTAATAATATGTATTCATTACTGCGCTCTCCATTTTCCATTGCAGCAAGAGGGTGGGGAGAAAAGTGTCCTTCTCAGATACTGGTGAATAAACATGCAAATAATGGGCCACAACACATGAGAACCAGACATCCCATTTGTTGTCGTGCATGCATTCAGCTTTTTTCTCCTTTTATCAGTAGCTCATTTTTGAAAGCACATACTTGAATGAACATATAATGAGCATCATAATAAAACCAACATGGAAGCTTTATGGGCATTGTAGAAAGTAGAAAATGAAAAACTGCTGCAGAATGCTATTGCCTTTTCATATTAATATGATGCCTTGTAAAAATTTTGCCCAAAGAAGAATGGCCCGTTGAATTTAATTTGAATTTCAGGATAAAAAATAAAAAGAAATAAATAAAATCCCATCACAAGGCACTGCGGTGAATGTCTAGACAGTGATGGGGAAGAAATCTGTGCTTGTTTCTTGTGTTTTAAATAATTAGTTTCTGTTTTTCCCCATTGTAACGTAAACACATGGACACTTAGTGATGATCACTACTCTGATAGTTTGCCAAAATTGCTAATGCAAACCATCTGCTCAAATAAGACAACACCTTACAAGAGTGTTTGGAGGTGTATGCAAGAATGTGTGTGTGTGTGTGCGCGAGTGAGTGTGAGCTTATATTTCGATCCTGCTGAAGGACCAAACATCAATTTCTCAAATTTTGGCATTTTGGCAGCCCTGACTTCTTTAAGAAGCTAGTTTAGTCTTGGGTGTAGGTTGAGGTAACTGCCTTTAAGGACTTAAGGGTTAGGGTCATGTTTTAAGATGAAACCCTAATACATTTTTCAGGGTTAGGGCTTTTAATCAGGGAATATATGTCAAGTTTTACACAGGTCAAAACTTCCATCACCTCTCGCCATGCGCATTTCATTGTCAGCGCTGTCTGCAGAGATTTGCCTTGCGTAAAAGTGTGTAGTAAGGTTTGATTTAGGGAGGCAGAGCGGGCTGGTTATTTATGTGAGGGTGCACTGAGGTACATGCCAGGACACAAATTGGGCTCCCCTTGCCTACGGGTGGTATGTGTATATTTGGTAGGGGCTCTGCCAATCACTGTGATGTAACTGAGGTGGAAATCAAAGAATTCATTATGCATGATTTTAATCACTCAGTTCTGGCACGAGTCAAAGAGAAAAAGAAAAGAGTCAAAAGTAGAGGAAAGGTAGGGTACATGTACATTTCTGAAGCCTATGGTATTATAGGTGATCTCAAAATGTCATGTTGTCTTTTAAATGTTAATGTCGCAATTGTTTGAGCTCAAGAGATGCTGTTTTGAAAGCTAAACTATAGAATCATAACTAACCTGAAGGCCCAATGTTGTCTGTGTGCTGTTAGATTTTATTTTGAAAGTAGTCTGTATAGTTGTAAAAGGTCAGTCCTTTGGTTGGCACATGGACTGAGCCCTGTCTTTCTCTGTATAAGCAGACTGTCATCCGTCGCCTTCAGTGATCGTGTGTTCAGCACTAGACGACATCATGTAGAGCGTCTTGGAGGCTAACACACTGTAAATCCTCCTCGCGGCTAGCCTTGTTTACCTTGGAGTGACACGTAAAGTCAGCTTCCAAGCCAGAGTTTATTCTGAGTAAAATCCAAGAGCGGTTGGAACAGTTGTTTGGAAACAGTGACGAAGAAGAGGCACAATAATCTTCCTTTGAAACTGGCAATTCTGCCTTGGCTACATGCAGCACTGTTAAAAATCAGCTCAGCTCAAGAAGTTAAGGCAGCAGAAGGGCAATTAAAGGAACTTGTAGTACCATTTGCTCATTATTTATATCTTAATTTCTTTCATTCAGGTTTGTTTGTTTTTTCAAATTAGAATACATTAAAAAAATGTATTAGCATTTTTTATGCTTCTTAAAATTATGGCATAGTTTCCCCTAAAAGAGAGTATGATAGTGTTTATTGTGTGATATACAGTACATATCTCTTTAGTTTGTGCACATTTAGGGGTTACAGGCTATAAACTTTGATAGTGGGAAATGGCAACAACATGAGCCAAAATACAAAAGTAGGCACAGACTGGACAATTTAAAAAAATTGGTTTAAGAGTGATTGATTATCCAAATGTGAGGAGGGGGAGGAGAAAAAAATGCCAGCTGGTGACTTGACTACCATGAGTGTCCAGATGGACACTGGAGTGCTAGCTTGGATTGACACTTGACTTGGCCCGCAGTTTCATGGGTAAATGTCTACAAGCTGCAGATAAACTCTTCATTGTTTCCAAACATAAAAATGACTTTTCATGGGCTTGTTGCTCTGTACAGAGCCCTTGCTAACTTTCTATGAGCCAAGCCCCAAATGTCCTGAAATCCTAAAAATGCCCCTGGTAAGGCATAGGGCTATGGTTAGATTTGGGACAGGACTTGGGCTTATGGTTCAAGTTAGAATTAGGATAAGGTTAGGGTTAGTGTTAAAGAAACACTCCTAGGTTTTGGGCAAAATACCCTTTTTCCGACTTACCCAGACTGAGACAAGATGTTCAATACCATTTTCACCTCTGTATGTCTGCTGGTTCAGTTCCTATGGGCAGCAATTTGTGTTAGCTTAGCATAAAGACTTGAAGTGTACAAGAGTCATTAGCCTAGCTCTGTCAAAGTGAAAAAATAAACCTTACAGCAACTCTATTTATACAATGTATTGTGTATTTGAAATACATGTCAAAGATTTTTTTTTTTTTTTTTTTTTTTTTTAAAACGAGAGTTGTTTTAGGAGAAGTCACATCTTCGGAGTTGATGTAAGGTTTATTTTTTTCATTTTGATGGAGCTAGGCTAATGACTCCTGTAGACTTCAAGTCTTTATGCTAAGCTAACAGGAAATGCTACCCACAGGAACCGAACCAGTGGATGTACAGAAGTGTAAATGGTGTCGAACATCTTGTCTCAGCTTGGGTAAGTCGGACAAAAGGTATTTTGCTCAAAACGTTGGTGTATTCCTTTAAGATTGGCAATGCAGAGTTGAGGCTTAGGGGTTAGGGGAAAAATACAGTCAGTGTAGGTCCTCATAAGTATTCAAACAAGTGTGGATTCTTGTGTTTCTACACATGATCTATGTTCTATCACATGTAAACAATTCTATCAGTGAAGGATAAAAAAGCTGAAACTCCCTCCACTGCACATAGATGCAGCTTTTGTCCTGATTTCCTCATTCTTTGTTGAGCCTGATATTCTTTTCTCACATGTACAGCCCATACTTAGGTACCACAGGGAGAAAACGATTGCCAACCAGCAACTAGTGCACAGCTGTGAGTGGGGAGTGAAAGGCAGGAGAGCTGGCCATGGATGCGAGGGCGATGAATGCAAGGCTGAGAAGTGAATAAGGGGGCTTTGGGATAATGGCTCTGAGTCAGGCAATATTTGACTGTTGCACAGGTAATCCTCTCCTCCCGCTCCCCTCTGCCAGAAGGTGATAATGGCTTTGCCTCGCTGCCACCGAGCAGCACGCGCGACTGGGATGTGATGCTTGAAGCTGTGTCGTGTCAAAGCGCTTTGCTGAGGAAGACGCCATTGTGTGGCATTTAGCCCTATCTGTCTCAAAGTAGAGATGTTTCTCACGCCCAAAATACAAAGTCAGTGTAAAGTGTCAAAGACAAAGGTAACTGCTTCATAAGCTAAACAAGCAGCAAAACAGTAAACAATTATTAATAAAAGATTTTCACTCCAATCTCAAGAGGAATACCTAAAGGGCAGATTGTGCTTAAAGGCTCAGTCTGTGATGTAAATGTAAACCCCAGGATGGAAACTAAACCACAGGGATAAGACTTTATTGTATTACAACTGATTGATGGGATCATGAATTAAAACGAGGGGAATATTGTATGTGATCTTAATTGGTCAGTCTTAGGTCTATATCAGAAGAGGAGTAGAACTATAAAACACAATGTCAGAATATATGGAACTTATTCACTTTTAACAGAAGAAGAAGAAAGACAGAGTATGTGCTGGATTTTGTAGAACAACTAACTCATTATGCAAATGTGAAAAAAAAACAAACAAAAAAAAAAGCAAAAGTCAGCCAGCTGGTGAACTGACTGCCATGAGTGTCCAGATGGACGCTGGAGCTCTAGCTTGGATTGACACCTGACTGGCTTGACAAAATCAAATATTGATATTTTTTTCCACCAAATTATTTCCAGTCTCTACCCTTGAAAAATGTGTGTAATTGCTGTTGGGTGTTTGATAGGTTCAGAAAATCCCTTTCCAAAGGCTGAATTACGGCTCAGCAGCATGGAATGGCCACCAAATATCACAATAATAAAATGGAAAAGACTGCCTGGTCTGAGGTATTAACTGTCGTGTCAAGGCACAAATAATATAGTCCCTCATATGTCAAAAGGGGCTTTATAAGAAGCTCTCACCCAGTACATACACTGTTAAAAAAGGTGCTAGAATTAAAGGAATAATTCCCTCAAAATACCAAAAATATACTGTATTTTCCCAACTACCCCTAGTGCAGTCTATCATCCAGATAGGTTCTGTGTGATTTGGTGAGGTTTCTAGTCTGTCCTGATCTTCCTTGTCTCCCGGCACTCCAATAAAATGGACTTGGATGGATATTTGTTTGTGGAGCTCAAACCGCTGAAGATTGATAATATTGTTGATTGAGAGTTTGTGCTCATTAGGGGTGATTTTGTAAGGCCACTACAAACTGGAAACCTCACCAAATCACACAGTATCTATCTAGATGGATAGACTGCACTTAGGTGACTTACTCCTTTAAGATTAAACTGACAGATTATTTTGGCAATATGTTGGGCTGATATTGGAATGTTACCAAAATCAGATCTTGGCTTGTCATATCATACATTTCCCATAACAATAAATAGGTCTGAACAGGTGACCTTGCCTTAGGGAACCCATCTAGTTTCATTAGTTTATACTTCAGCTGAGTTTTTCGCATCACTTGATGAAGCTATCGTCAGCTTCAATGCCACAGTATCAGCATGTTTATCAGCCTCGAAAAACCAGTGCTGTTAACCCTAACTAAGCCATACTTTTTGGCCAGGTGCCATAAGCAGCACTGAGCATCGGAGGAGAGAATGGCACTTTAAAGCTTAAACGGCGAACATCGAGTAACTTAAAAACTTCAGAGGATGATGGGGATCTAGACGAGGAGAGGGGGATTCCCAAAGGAGCACTTGTGTCACCGCTGCAACCCGACTACTGATTGGCCATTATATGTGTGTATGGGATGGTCATATATCTGTGTGTGTGTGTGTGTGTGGGTGGGTATATCAGTCTCTCAGGCCTTGTTAGTGGGTCTCTGACTTCTGACTTTTGCTTGCCTGTTATTTGCTGCGACTCCCCTTCAACTCTCTCCCTCTGTGCCTCCGCTTCTGGTTGACCCTGCTGCTGTGATGCATACTTGTAATAGGAGCCAGAGGGGCCCTGTTGCGCCTTCTTCATCTGGGTGGAACAACGCACACACTGACACACACGCATGCACGCACACAGCCCAGCGTCGCGGGGAATCCTGTCATCAATAATGACCTTAATGCTGGTGGGTGTTAGCGAAGGCAAAGGGGGCCTCGGATTACAGTTCATCACACTCAAACGCGCGCGCGCACACACACACACACACACACACACAAATGCTCAGAGGTAGATCCGCACATGCACACACAAGCTGGCCCTGCTGCCGATGATCATTAGCGAGGACTGGCTTGTCTAATGATGGCTATCCCAGCGCTCTCTCTCGCTGCGCGCTCTTTCATTACCCAACATGAATACCTCGCTTGTTATCTCTCTGTCTCTCGCCCCATCTCTCTCTCTCTCTCTTTCTCTCTTTCATACTGACATATGCACGCACGGGCAAAGACACTCACACATGCACGCATGCACGCACACACACACACACATATTTTCCATGCATGCTGCTCTTCTGCACGTCTCCCACCATCTCCAACATGACTCCCTGTCTCTCCCTGTGGCCCCGTTCCATGCGTTATTGATGGAATCCTCCCAGACACACACAGACATTGCCCGCTCAGCCACACCAATCACACACACACAGACCCCAGTGACTAATACTAGCTGAACCTCAGTGACCAATAAAAAGAGCCTGGAGACTGGCAGGTTGCTCGCCGGCTCTGATTTATTGAGTGGGGTCCCTATAGTCTCCCCCTCTCTCTCTCCCCTCTCCTTAATTACTTTTCCTTTCTCTCTCCTCGATTTTTCTCTCTTTTCTGATTCTCTCTCTATCTTTTCTGCCTCTAACCTTTTTTCTCTCTCTGGCTTCATCCCTCTCTTTATCTCTGAGGAGAGAGAGAATGAGAGAGAGAGAGGGAAAGAGAGAGAGAGAGAGAGAGAGACTGCAGTCATTTACAACCCACTGATGTCTGAGTGGTTGGTTTCTATTAATAAAATTAGCTGAGACTGAGAGAGGAAGAGAGAGAGAAGGAGGGGGAGAGAGAGAGAGAGACAGAGCGAGGGAAGGAGGGATTGGGAGAGAAAGCAGAGTCTATCAAGTGAGAGACGGATATAGAGGGATGATAACAAAGTAATCTTGGAGGGATTGCGAGGACCAGGGTAATGGATACTGCAGATCTCCAAGATACCATGACAGAGGGAGGATTAAGTACTAAAAAACAAAATATTACTTTAACATCGCTTGTGCGTGTGCGCGCGCGGCGATGTAAAGCCGCGTACATGGCCCTGATAAAAGTCAAGTTATTGATGGGAAAGATCTGGCTTGTTGCAAAAGTGGAAAATCCCGAGCTTATGTTTTTACTTTCAGCTTGTGTGTGTGTGAGAGACTGTGTGTGTGTGTGTGTGCTCACAGTTGGGTGCTGGGGCATTTTGTGTCTACTTGTGCATATTTGTTTGCATACCTATCTCTGCCAAATAGCTGGGAATAACCCAATTGGCAAAGGGGCAGAGGTGCCCCTTTTTTGTTGCCAGGTGGTGGGAGGGAGAGAGTTAGGGAGGTGAAAGGTTAAAAAGCTGTTGTCACAGTTAAGCCCTCTCACTGTATTTCACAATATAACTGGGGGCAGAGGTGAGCCACTATTACAGATTCATTGAGAGACAAGGTCGTTACGCCTTGGCGCCAGACGCACTCTAACAATATTTTGCCAAGTGTAACTAAGCCCGCGGTTCAGCCGAAAGGCATTTTCCCGTCACTAAGAAGACATCAAACGCAACAAAACAATGTCCAAAGGCTTTTACGCTTCATTAAGGGAATGTGTGGGGGGGCTTTGAAACACATAAAATTTTTAATAAATTTTTGTAATGGGTTTAACATTCTTGGAAGCTCCTTGCTCACAGGAAAAAATAATAAAATAAAAATAAATAAATAATCTACAAAAGTTTGTTTTGCAAAGCTACATGAAGAAAAAATATCAGCTTGAAAACAGGTCAATAAGAATATGCTATGGAAGGTTATGGAAAGCTAATTTTCAGCCAATTAACTTTTTGTAGAGGGGGGAGAGGGCGGGCTTTTTAGAACTTTTAGCCAATCAGAGCCGTGGCTCTCCCTGGCTGCTAAACCAGCCTCAAAACAGCCTGCAGCCATCCAGGTGGGAGCAGGGCTCTAAAGAATAAATTACGAAAGATTTAGAGATTATTGTCACTTGAGAAGAACTGAACAGGTGCGCTTCTTTTTCATGCTGCTTGAAACGCCCCCTAATCGACCTGCACCTCTCATTAGACAGGAGAGCGGCACAAGAGAATATATTACAAAAAAATATTGATCAATTATTTCCCCCAGGAAAATCGTCATAGGGGCATTTGATAGACTTGTTGATACAAAACTGTAGGAAAAGCTGGAGCATCCACCTCCTCTAAAACTCCCAGCACATCCATTGCAGGAATTGCCCGGTGTTGCCGGGCAACTCTGTGATAGATATTAGGGCAGAAAGATGTTAAGATGAATGCCCAATGTCCTCAATGCATTTTTGAGTGCACTTTGAAGCTGGGTGTCACAAGACACAGTAGATGTTAAGACAGATGCCCTGTGTCCTCAGTGCATATGTGAGGACGCTTTGATGCTGAGTTGCAGATAAAAGACAAAGCCTCTGTGCCAGAACATGATATTCTACTCTCACCCACTGGTGGTGTTTGGATAGAGTTATTAAAGAACTGTTACCCTTGACAAACAGTAGTGGTGTTATATCTATCTATCTACCTATCTATGCATCTTCTTGAATCTATTGCTCAGCAACATTGACAATGTAGAGTTTTTCATTTAGTTTTCCTTTCAAGGTCACAGTCACCTCATCACCAACATTTGACAGACTTGGTGTAAAATGCTCCTCTGGCTCACCAGCAGACCAGTCACATGGCTGCAGGCCCTGTGTAGTCAGACTTCTCAATAAGCTAACAGAGACCAGGGAATATACCTTGGGGGATAGGGGTTAGTTCCGGGTTTCTTGGTGTTCCTAACTGTGTTAGCTTTAAAGGAAGACACCAATTTTTTTGGAGATTGGCCCATTGGTCAATTTGCCTGCTAAATGATGAGAATATAGAAACCAAAATCATACATGTGTCCCTGGTAGATCATTGGCTCCAATGTGCCTTGCTAACTATTTAGCAAACACTATGCTGACACTATGTTATTTTATCATATTTCATGTAATTTTTTACCAAATGACTTGGAGCAGCTTTAAATCTATGTGCTAAGTTTTTGTTTTCAGCTAACTTTCAGCTAAACTTCAGGTAGCCTTCGATTTCATCATTAGTTTCATTTATTTATTTATTTACTTTGTTTTGTTTTTACTGTTGTTAAGTGTAGTAAGACACTTTGCTGTGGCACTACTCTATTTAACTACTATTATTCAGCATAGTTTATGCTAAAGATTGTCCTTTTAGTACTTAGAGTGTGTCTAAAACTACATTTGTCGTCCTATTCTGTTTGCCGTAAACTTGTGGGCCTGCAAAGCCCTTTGAGACTGTGAACAGTAATTTGGGACTCTAAATAAATTTGAACTTGAACTTAAAGTGCTAGCATAGAGTGCTGGAGCCAATAAGCAGGGCACATTAGCCTGATTTTAATGTTTTTATCACTTAAGTTGATTAACGGGCCAATCTCCCAACAACTTTAAATATGTATTAGGGAAGATAGATATGGCCTTCAAATGCAGTGTGAAGAGCAATAATGGGCAGCGTTCCTCTCAACCCTCACCTGCCCTGCCCACCACTGACAATCCCCCACTGGGTGTTATTCACTATGGATGATGGTCCAGCTGTGTCTGGACATATTTTTCTCCAGCAGTCTGACCTCATCAATGATACCGTGTCAGCGCTCTTCCTGCAGCTCTCTGACTCCCCACACAGAGCTGGTCTTGAGACAATAGATTGACATTGACATTGAAGTGGACATGAGAAAAAGGCAGCAGGCGGTGGAAGCAATTGCGTGTGTGTGTGTGTGTGTGTGTTTTTGTGTGTAAGTTGGCGTGCTTTGACTCGTGTGTGCCATTACGTGTGTGTTTGTGTAAGTCCATTTTAATGATCACTCACAGCCTAAACACACAATTTTCCATCGTAAATTCATGCACTATGGGTGTGTTAATGCATCAGTCCAAACTGCATTTGACAAACTGTTACAGGCATTAATGACCTACAGTTATCTCTCATTGATTTATCACCTTCAAAGAAATTGGATTGTCTCTTTTAAAATGAATCTACGACAAGAGGAGTGCCTTCATGCGTGATGGTTCCTTTGGCAGCGGTGAATTAAAGTGATAATTTTCAGGCAGAATTCTGTAGCCTGTGCTCATTTATGCCTTCATATTTTACTGAAGAATCAAACCAAATTATTCCATTCATTTTTATTACAATCTAATCAAAATAGTTAAAGGTCATCTTTCATCCATCAGAGTTAATTTAATCCCTATAGCCAGTGAGTCCATAAAAAGTAACAGGTATTATGCAAAATCTGAGTGATCAACAATTAGTGTGTTACTTCATATATAGAGAACAATATTATACATGTAAAACCACTTTCTGTTGACAACTCCCGTAATTCTAAGCATGTAAATGTTGCCTTATCAATTTGTGAAAATCAGAATTAGTCAAAAAAGTAGTGTTATGATGATGATGATGGTTATTATTATTACTATTATTATTATTATTATGATTATGATTTTGTATACCAAAGCCAAAGCTGGGCCAATTACAATTTGCACGTACACCTCATTGTCTTTGCCTGCTCTGGTGTCCATTGGGCTTTGCAGCATTGGACAATACACTGAGTGCTGCGGCCACAGGAGAGCATTTGAAAGCCAATTCATTATCCTTGTACTAGATGCAAGTTGAAACAAGTGCAAGAAATTATGTGGAAATCAGATTTGATGCGGGCCTGGTCCTTCCTAAATAGGATCAGATTACAGACAAAAATTGGCAAATTCTGCACACACACACACACATACACATCTATTTCTACAGTCGAAACATGAAAATGTGCGAAAACAATGGACAAAATAAAGAGATTGTTTTGAATCTGTTTACTTGTCAAGGCTACTGGGCATAAATTAGCCCCGTCGCAAGCTGTGAGGCGGTGACCCTCGCGTCTGTCTGCTCGCCCTGAGCTGAGGCGAGCCCAGACCTGCAATATGCTGGCACACAGGCTCTGTGCCTCTGTGTGCATGTGTGTGTGTGCCTAACAAAAACCAGCTGAGATTGAGACATCGCTGGATATCGCACTACGGGAGCATCAGTCCAGTGTTTGTGTGTTGTTTTTCTTGCTCATTTTACCAGACACACACTTGGGTCTGGATTCTGGATGTGCTTAACACTACCTGCTTTTTGTCTGCGTGAGTGTCCAAGCGCGTTATGCGTACATATGCACGTGCACGAGTGTGTGCGTACACACACGTTTGCGTAGTGAGACGACACAACATGGTTTTCAGCTGTCTTTGGCAGCCATTAGAGATAAAAGAGGAGAGGCAGTGCTCGTTTCGACAATGCCAACACTGTCAGGAAGGCTTTCATCCAAAATAGAACTGCCTTTTACTCCCTGTAATTGGAAGAGGTTGGGTTTGTTGAATACACTCATCCATAAATATAGGTTAGTGTTGATTTGACAATAATGAAAACACCGAGGGAAGATCAAAAAGCATGGAGAAAGTCCTCCAATCAAATAATCCCCCTTTGATGTTCGCAGACACGTTAAATCAATTACAATGGGACTTTACCCGCTGCCAGTGCGAGAACGCAAAAAAATTTTCCTATTTCAAATGTCAAACGTCGCTATCATATTGTTATTTAACTAAATTGAAATAATAACAATCAAATGAAAAGGCAATATGCGCCCTTATGTAATGCTGACCCAGTTTTTCTCTGCCTGCTACACTTGCGCTCTTGGTCTAGCACGGCGCACTCTTAATCTCAGATTAAAAATTCATTTTGCAGTAATTATGTGGCCGACCATGCAGGTTAAACAGCGCATTATGTCCCACAATTAGCGCTATACCACTCTCATCTATGGTGCAATCCCATATGTTGACCCTGCAGTCTCTATAGAGCTATTCCCCACACCATTGTATCTGTTATGTTACACTGTCTTGTCTTCCTTTTTTCTTTTTTCTTTTTTTTGACCAGTACAGCCCCCATTATCAGAATTCGATCTGTTTCTTCTCAGGTCTGAAGCTATTCAGTCTCCTCAAATGACATTTTTCAAAAGGCTCCTGTAAGTGAAGCCGCATAACACCTGAAATACCTGATTATGACCTTACCGGGATGAAATAGAACCAGCAATACACAGAGCTTCCTTAATGCATTTTACAGGCACATTTTGTTCTGCACAGAAGATTAAATGGATATCTGTCAGCTTTTTTTCTCTCTATCTCTGTCTCTGTCTCCCCCCCCCCCAACA
>OMKZ01016209.1:5468-15504 GCA_900302535.1 Neoniphon sammara | reverse complement strand
ATGCACCCTCACACTCTCAACCCCTCAAATCCATACCAGGCACAGGGAAAACCAGGCTAAAGGTTGTTTTTACAGGCATGTTGAAAGCATTTTAAATTAAACTGAGACCGAGTCAAACGTTTAATTTATATATTTTTTTCCTCTTGAGGACATTCCATTGATTAGATGCTGTGTATTGTGTTCAGTCATAGTCCATTTTCACCCTGCAGTGCTGACCTGTAATGCTTTGGGTGATTCCATTTCCTTGTGCACAGTTACAGCGAGTGTGATGAATTTGCAACCAGGCCAGTGCAGGGCAGTCCAGATCACCTTGTTTTGGTTTAAAAGTATTAAAATGCCCTTTGTGGCTTTTCCCTTTTTCTCTCTTTCTCAACTTTTTTAGCCAGACTGTTGTGACTCCTAATTTTTTTCCCTCTGTTTCCAGCACATTTAACTGGACTGTGCCTTTTCTAAGCTGGTTGGCCATTGTGGCTCTCGGTGTGGCCACCATCATCATCTACTTCATCCCTCTACGATACATCGTACTAGCCTGGGGTGAGCTCAAGTGCTTTACTGCTGCCAGGTTGCATGTCTGCTTAACAGTGCAGATGTCTTTGTCTAACACTGATTCTGAAATATGCCATCTTCATTCTCAGAGAGTATTTGAAATGTTTAGACTTAGAACTTAGAACTTAGAAGAGAAATTATTAGACTTGAACATTTTTCCTCCAAGAAATGACTTCATTCATTTTACTGATTAGGTACTGAACGTTGCTTTTCCATATTTTGAGAAAAAGCATAGGAAATGTAATAACTTGATTCTCCTGTCAGAAAAGCTGTCATTCATAATTGAATAGTGCATCTCAGGGACTAAGAAGGGAGAAAAGAAACTTGTCTATAATGGTTCCTTCTTGGACTTGAAAGATGTTCAAAAGGGGTTTCCTTGAAGGTCTAACTGAACTTTTTGATGATATACAGTACTGTACAGTTTAAATTCACTGAAGAGAGAAATAGAAAGAGAGCACAGCAGCCATGAAGGCTATAGCGACGTACAGTTTGTGTTGATGAGCTTTCCTTTCTTCTCTCCTATCTCTTTGCCATCTGCTCCCTCTCTCTCTCTCTCTCTCTCTCTCTCTCTCCCTGTCTCTCTACAGGGGTGAATAAATTCACCAAGAAGCTGCGAGACCCGTACACCATCGATAACAACGAGCTGCTTGACTTTCTGTCCAGGGTGCCCTCAGACGTACAAGTGGTGGGTGAACTTGCCACTTTCATCTTTATATTTTTATTCTTTTTTCATCTGTCAGTCTCACTTGTGGGCAAGAGCCAGGGATTCTTCTGTTATCCCTTCTCTCAAACCCATTCTCTTTCTTTCTGTCTCCTCTCAGCCTCTGACTCGGTTCATACAGATCACTGCTGTACTGTATACATACAATAATCTGACCTTCCTTTGTTATACCATGGAGATATTTAATCTAATTGTTCCAAAATCCTTCCCATGTTTTCACATTAATAGCTTTCTGATCTAATTCTCTTTCCTTATGCAGCGCTGTGGCTAGATAATAAGATAACAAGGTTAAGTGAGTTTAGTGCCCAGCGTATAACTAGGCTGATTAACTCCATACACACGCACATGGTTAGCTGTTGTTTGCCAGCTATGCTAGTAATTAGAACAGAGTGTAAACCAACAGTTAACCAGCCTCATGCGGTTTTGCTTCTACATTAACCGTGAGATCAGATTAGCTCTGCAGCTGAAGAGTGAGGACGCTTCGTTAGGTAAAATATAGGTGCACAGGGGTGCTTGTGTGTGTCTGTGTTGAGTGTGTGTGTGTTTGTGTGTGTATGTGTGTGTGTTAACTCTCTAGCGTCCTGCACTGCTTAGGTGCTGTTTAAACTGCAATTAAGCGGCAGCTTGTGAAAGTCGTGTTATCCGGCACTGATGGTGTCCGCTGTGGCTGTTAAGCCCTGCTGTGTGGAGTTCAACACACACACACGCACACACACACACACACACACACACACACACACACACACACACACACACACACACACACATGCATACAGACTGTGGCTGAACTAGCTGGGGCCTCTGATCCAACCAATCCCCTGCCACATCAGCGCCGACACACTTCCTCTTTGATCGCTTGTTGCCCGCGACCTCTTTCATCTTTACAGGGTCATAATCCTTGCCCCCCTGCCCATGTTCTCCCCCCTCTGCCCCTGTTTGGTTTTACAGTTTCATAGTGTTCTGGGGCCAGCTACGGTGATAGGCACTAGGCAGGTAGTCATCGGGCCAAATGAGCTCAAGCTGTCCCCTCTGGTGAAGTGCAGCCACCTTACACACCTGGAGCCTGGAGGGCCGGAGAAGTGGAGGGGCCCAGGCCCGGCAGGTACGAGGCCTTTACAAGGCCCCTAATGAGGGCCTGCTGGCTGGGGAAGTGGGGGGCGGACATGCTGGTCTGGTCTGGTGCTCCTGGTGCTGGAGCTGTGCCTACTGTATAAGTAATACTGTAACTGCTACTGTAACTGTTATTGCTGCAGCTGCTGGAATGGTAATTGTTGCCAGGTTTCAGTGACAGTTTAGATGCTTATGTAGAAATGAGGGTGAAAGACCAATGGAGAGGAGGAAGAAGACATATTGGGGAAGGAAAGACAGATGAGATAGAAGTAGAGAAAAATGGAAAAGGAAGGCAGAGAAAAGGATTGACGTGATCGCTAGATGTATTTGATGGGTTGATTGTTTAGGACAGTGGAGTCTCTTTTGTACCAAATAAGATATAATAAGTGTGAGGAAGAGAACAGGGGGGCTATTTCAGCATGATGAACAATAACGTTCAGCAGTGGAGAACAAATTTAAAAGAAAAGGAGATATGTTCAAGTCATTCTTCTCTTAACGACGAGAAATGAGGGAAATGAAAGTGTGAGTCACTGCTCGCCAACCAGTAAAGAACTGAGACCTGCACTGATCACTTTCTGTCTAAATGCAGAGGTTAGTTTGCAGCGAAGAAACCCTGCTGTGAGGACGTTGGCTGAAAACGAAAAGGAACGTTCTGCTCTGTGGTGCGTCCCGTCGCTGCCTCTGGTGCTCGGTTCACCTCATTGCCTGGCCCCGCCTTTCTGGGTCACAGCGGCCTGTGGGGACTGAGCCCTGCAGGCTCTGGGATGCTACAGAGAGGTACTGGGGTCCAAATGGTGTGTCCCCTCCCGGGTACGTGTCCGTGGCATCCATTGGCATTGGTTCAGAGGCCCACTATGCCTGACACCGTGGATGACTAATGGAGTGCTATTTTGGGACCCTGGTGTGACCTAACACACAAACAAACACACACACACTCACCCCTCCACACACACACATCTCCTCCCAGCGGTAGCTCGTGGTGGGTTGGGGCCAGTTCAGTGTTCCGCATCATTTGGAGGTGCTTCAGTGCAACCAGAACTGATGAGGTTCTAATGACTTTATATACAAAGGGCAGCCACGGTGGGCCACAGTCCATCATAAAGTATATTGCTGCATACCATTTCACTGTCACTGTGGAATAGCTTTTGTACTTTCAGGCCCTGTTCAGACTTGGTTTTAACATCCGTCTCTGGTGATCACAAGACATCTAAGACAGATCTGTGTTCACACCTGTGTTTGTTTGTAGGTACACTTGTGTAGGGATGTATTCAGTTATGGATGGCAACATTTACAGATTAGTCAGCAGCAGTATTTACTGTGAGCATATTATGGTTTACTATCTTGAGCTATCACTGTTTATTTGTACTTAGGCTATCTAGTCAGCTATTCGGGGTTGTTGAAGGCAGAGCCAAACAAACACTTGTTAAAAACAGCATTACAACAGTCCAATTTGAAGAGCTCTTATAAAACTCCAGTGCTGGGAGTTGGTAGAAGACAGAACGGCTGGATTCCTGAAAACTGGGAGCTGTCTCCCCCGGTTCTCACAACAGGGCTCCACACAATGACGGCTGATGGGCTCTGCTTTCCTGCAGGGAGGTGACTGAACTGCAGAAAGGCTGTTTAGTGGGCTAAAGTGAACAGACAGTAAGCAATGTCACCCCTGCCCCGTGCTTGATTTCATAGAAGTTTGTGCTGGTCCACATACACATGAACATGCACGCTACAGATGTGAAATAGCAAAGTAGAAACTGTTCAGAATCAGTGATTCAGTTGGCTGCCTAGTCTTGTTTGGATTGCCTGACAAAGACTTTGCCATCTCACCACAAGAAGAGACTTAAAATTTGAATGTCATGCCAACAGTCCACTCTATCAAACACTTGTTCCTTTCACAAAGTGATTAAGTGGTCTTCAAATGGTGTCTGGGACGCATCAAGACGCATGAGTGTTGACACTACAAATGCAACGTGGCCCAGTGAGTCCCTGACCACTTGGAATTTGGTTTGAGTGTTGGGATCATAGTGTGTCTCCAAGACCCACTGAACCCTGTTTACACTTGTATTTAGCATTGTCTGCTAGTGATCAGATCACCCGAGATGGATGTTAAATCCAAGTGTGAGTGAGGTCTTGTAGCTTGTTCATTCTCCATCTGTCCCCATAGTCTACATGTACACGTAAGCTTTTGTGTTCTGGACATTGTTCATTGAGTATGAAGCTGACAGACATTTCCACAGCCCTAGTCAATAGTAAACTTAGCTGGAACTACATGGGTCTTGTAAACCAAGCTCTCCAAATCACTGACACTGGGCCCCTAACAGCACTGGCAAAACTCCTTTAAAGACCAAATCCCTCCTGGTGTAGTGGCTGCTGCAACAGGCAGGGAGAGCTCACACTCAAACACAGAGTTCCCTTTTTACCAGCTGATCAGTTTACTTAAGTCCTCACGTCCCCCCGTGAGCTGTAATGTTAAAGGCCAGCCGTTGTGTGTGTGTGCACGCATGCAGAGATGCATGTGTGTGTGAGAGGGAGACACTCTCCCCTCTAGGTAGCTGTAGCCGGTATGTGGCTGGGATCTTATGCCAGGGTAAGCTGTCTTTATGGTCATTACGGGGGAATCCTTCATGTTCTCTTAAACGAGGCCAAACCAAGCACCGTTATAGCGCTAAGTATTCCCTACCTGGCGTTTGGGACGTGTCGGTGCACTAGCATGTTTTACGACACCATTAGCCATGTGAGCTAGGGAGTGTATAAGTATGGCCAAGGCAATTAGCATGCCAAGTGGTCCTTTATGATCGGTGTAAAGTAGCAAGATCAGCCCCCAGTACAAAAATAGACATGTATTCCAATTTAGTTCCTAATGGACATTGGGGAGTTGGCATAATATTTTTAGGCAGCGTTTATGTTGAGGCTGACCCTGACTGAACACACAGGGGTTAAAAGGTCAAAGGCAGGATAGTTAGAGGTTGAAACGTTGCCAGACACCATCACTCACATCCGCTGGCTCTACCAAGTCAGGGGTCTCTCCCTCCTTCACTTCATCCTTCTCTTGCTCTCACTTTTGTGACAGATTTAAACATTTCACTGCACATAGCCAATTAGTCACTATTCGGTAGGTGCCGAACTGCGGAAACTAACAGGAAAAACTTTCCTTACTTTGTGTGTGCGCGTGACTTTATTCTGCTCACCAGCTTATGTCACCTTGACGTGCTTTTTCTCTCCCAACAATAGACGTGAGTGCTGAATCCTGCGATCTATGGGTGTCTGAACTGTACACAATTGTTTTTCTCTGGGAGCATTTAATAACCCTTATGCTGGGTTAGGCATCATGCGAGATGAAACCAGCTGAGCTTTCCGCTTGCTGGAAATGGCTAGAAACAGAATAGCATAGTATCATTAAAACGTTGCTCCCTTGCCTTTCTTGACTTGATTTATTTACTCGCCTATTTGCCTTTTTTGCTCACTGTCATCCAGCTTGGTCTCGCCTCGTCTGTCTGCCCACCCCGGCATCATCAAAACATTGTCGAAGGTTCAATGGGAGGGAGAGGCAGAGAGAGAGAGAGAGAGGATGAGAGACAGTTAGAGAGCGAGAGGGAGGGAGCTGGGTCTCGGGACGCTTTGTGTATAACACCGTTAAACGAAGCACTCGCTGGTACACGGCGCCCCTTCAGCAGAGCACACTTCAAAGCTTGTTTTGCAGTTGTACTGTCAACATTTGGGAGAAAAGAGGAGAGGAGAGGAGAGAGAGGGGCGAGGGTGGAGCAGCCTTTGAGCAGCGCTGGGTCTTTACCCACTGCCTCGCCTGTCGATGTTCCCTTTGAGCTCCCTGCTCTCGCTA
The DNA here is from genome assembly GCA_900302535.1 of Neoniphon sammara. Taxonomy (NCBI): domain Eukaryota; kingdom Metazoa; phylum Chordata; class Actinopteri; order Holocentriformes; family Holocentridae; genus Neoniphon; species Neoniphon sammara. Next base: position 9,295 of record OMKZ01016209.1, on the reverse strand, counting down.
CCAAATTGCTTATAAGCTCGCCGCGTTACCGCACCTTTTACTCTCACCCTATTCCGCTTTCTTTTATTTTGTTAACGTCCCACTTTCTCCTCACCTCCTCTCCTTTTCCTCTGTTTTTCGCTTTAACTAGCTCTTGTTGTTTGCATCAGTTGGGTGTCTTGTGTGTATGCCTGTGTGTGAATGTGTGTGTGTGTTATTAGGCAAGGCGAGCGGGGAGCCAAGGGTATCGCACCAGGCAGGCCTGTCACCTGTAAGGTGGAATTGAACTTGTGACGTGTGAGCCCCGTGTCTCCCGGCTGGCAGCTTTTCACAGAGAAGCTCTCGTTTGATTGAGATATTGTTGCTCCCTCTCCCTTTCTTTCTTTCTTTTTCCCCCACCGCCTTCCCTTCTCTTCATGAGAAAGAAAATCCTACTTCCTCCTGACATGCAAACTTTTCTTTGTTTGTATGCGCGCACAAAGTGAGATTTTTGTTTGGATAGGAATGTCAACATGCAGGATTAAATTGCTGTCTTCTTTTTGCTGTTGTAGGCGTTTGGCCGTATAATGGGCCCAACTAACAGCCAGTGATCCCGTACAATACCTGTCCCACTTTGAGATACGAGGTGGCTTGTTTCAAGCTCGCAGCAAATGATGAGTGAGAGTGAGTTGTACACGGAGAACAAAAATAACATTATGGTAACAGTTGTTGGATTGCTGGTGAATGTAATGGCAGCGTATTGATGTTAACACATACGCACTCTTGTAATCGCGCCGTGTGCAGATGTGCTGCAACTCACTCTGTCATTCATGAGTGAATTAAATCATTCATCCATTCATTCTCTTGCTCATCCATGGACACAACCATTGTCAGGGATCACAGTGTATGTGGGCACTCTGCCAGGACTGTCATGGTCCCCTAAGCACACATAATGAAACTACCGACACACACACACACACACACACACAGATGGGGCCATATAACCCCTCTCTCTCTCCCCTGGGTTTTTGCTCCGTTGTCTGCTTTAGTTGGCTGGGCTATAAAAGGATCCACACCCACATGAGAGCAGTATCTGTCACCACCCGACTGTCCGCAGCTCTCCCTCCGTCTCACCCACTCTCTTCCTCTCCCTCTCTTTGTTTTCTCCTCCTGTTTCCTATGTCGGTTTGTCCTGTTTGCTCCCTCTGCCTCTCACCAGCTCTTTTTCTGTTTCACCTCTGCTCCGTCTCTCTGTCTGTTTCTATACTTCCTTCCTCTCACTTCTACTGTCCCTTCCTCCCTTGTTTTCCCTACATGGATTATTTTCTCATCACCGGAGCCATCCAGATCATCTCTCTGTTTGTGTCTCTCTTGCTTTCTCCGTCCTTGTCTCTCCCCGTCCAACAACCACTGTCCTCCGGTCTTATTTGTACAGCTGTTCAGTCTAAAGTTAGCTTGCCTTGCAAGTGAGGAGCATCCAGGCCTGAATCGGCGCAGCCTGGGTGCCTAGTGAGGCGAGGAGAGCAACACATGCTAGCCTAAGCACCTTTATGGGACGCTGGTGACCACTGCTGTCAAAGAGAAACTGAGATACCCCACTGTGTGTGCATGTGTGTGGATTGGTATGGGATTTTAATGATATAGCAGTGGACAGGGGGTGTATTGTGTGTCTGTGTTGGATGTGCATAGTATATTTCCTTTTCAGGTATCCGTAGGTGTCCATAGGCGTGTGTCTTCATGTCTGTTTGCATCTTAGACAGTGTGCGTCGCAGGCAGAGGATAGTGGAAGCCTTCATTGAAGCGACAGTGGTAACCAGTAGAAGATGGATGATAAAGGCTTGTTCCCAGCCAGCACTGAGAGATGCTGCTGTTCCCGTCCACAGCAGACAGACCCGCCCTGAGACAGAACAGAGAAACTGTACTGACGTCAGATTGTTGTCTGCCTGGAGAATCACAGAGGGTGTCAGTCAGTCAGACAGACAGAGTAGCCTACAGTACATCAGCCAGGGAGGGATCCCACAGATGATACTGGCTCTTTGCTGTTGTGACTGTCTGTTAAGTCTCTGTTTTTTTTTTTTATTTATTCTGATTCAGTGGCTAGTGCTTGTCAGTGTCTTGAATCTGTCTGGGCTAGCGACTGTTTTTGTATGTATGTGTGTGTGTGTGCATCTGAAAGCGAGAGACTATACTGGAGTGACAGTCTACAGTTTTTGAGGCTCAGCCACTGTGATGTACTTGTGTGTGAGTGTCCATCACTGAAGAGCGGTTTCTTTTCAGGCTGTGTTTACCATCAAACCATCACATCAAATAGGAAACTGTTAGCTTTGGCAAAAATAACTCAAAACGTTAAGTGGACAGTTGAATGTTGATACTGAACTTACTATCAAGTGGCTTTAATGTGTCACTAAACAGTCTACTGAGTTTCGGGTGATATAATAGTGTGGAAAATAGTCTACAAATATTCAGTGTCTGGGTTAGAGTTTATCTTGGGGTTGAAATCGGGTCAGGTTTTGTGTTACATGGTACTGTAGAGATGCACCAGGTGTGTGAGTGATAATTTATTGTATGGCATCTATGCAAAAGTGTTAATCTGAAAAAATATACAAAACAAAGGCCGTTGAAGGAAACTAAAGGTCAGCATTTGTTCATGTCGTCTCTTTAGCCCTCTCCTCTTTGGTCCTTGGTTCTTTGGTCTCTTCCAGCTCGACCAGGTTTACTCAATCCCAGGTTGTTTGGGTTCAAAGTTCTGCACCTCATGGCTGACAGGTCCTCTGCCTCTCCTGAAGGAGGAGCACGGCCTCATGATGTCAGCAGTCTTATCTGGGAGCCATTAATTATGGAGAATGTGGAGAGGGGGAAAGCTGCACAATGAGTGGCTGGATTAGACCAACTGCTTTCAGCTGGCTTGCTCCAGTTCACTCAGCCTGACAGTAAAAGACACAGAGAGGAGATTACACGACTTCTCTATTTATGTACAGTACCATGAAGAATATAAGCATAGTAGAAACCTCCAGCGTGCCTGTTTGTTAGCCTCTCAGGCCAGTAGAGGTTTTAGAAGCTCAGATGTACCTTTATAAAAGCCCACGCTCAGATCTGGGTTTCTCCCTTAGAGTCATCTGCCTCCATTTTTCTAATAAGTCCTTTGTTCCTCATAATCTGAAGATTAATCATCCTGGATGAGAATGATGTCCATTCATCCAAAAGGAAGTTGTAACTAATTAGATGGCTGCTCCTCTTAACCCCCAGACACTGACCGCACAGTAACCAGGCAAACAGACACAGCCAGCATGTGATCAGTGCTGCTTTGATGCTGGAATAACTACCGGCCAAGCGCAGATTCCGGTTTTGAAAGGGTTAAGCTGTGTTTTCTACCTTCTGTCTCCTTCCCATCTCTCTGCCCTTTCTCTCCTCACCATCTCACCACGCCGAGATGACTCTGTAGTCTCTCCAAGCTTTCCCATGAGCCCTTGCCCTGTTCTCTGTTTGTTTGTGTGATCCCTTCCCTTAGGCCACTGTTCCACAGCTGTGCAAGTGTGTGTGTGTGTGTCTTTGTGTGTGTGTGCGTGCGCTTGTGGTGTTTGTGCGTGCACACGAGCACGGGTGTATTTGGAGCTTTGAACACAAGTGTGCATGTATTGTGTATGTGTGTATGTGTGTGTGTGTGCATGTTGTAATCAGTGTGTAATCCCTTCCCCGAGGCCACTGTTCCACACAGCTGGACACAGAGAGCCTCTGGAGGGTTTCTGTGCTATTCCAGCATCCTTTGCTCTCTCCACCTGACCGGGTGGTGTGTGTGTGTGTGTGTGTGTGTGTGTGTGTGTGTGTGTGTGTGTGTGTATGTGCGTGTGCGTGCGTGTGCGTGCGTGTGT
>OMKZ01016207.1:14680-34270 GCA_900302535.1 Neoniphon sammara | reverse complement strand
CCCCACCCCCCCTCACATCGAGTTCATACACAGTTTCAAAGAAAAAAATTATGTTTGACCTTCTTATGTAATCAGATGATAACAGTTTTGTTCTGCTGATGCATGTGAAGAGCATTAGTATTACAGAAATTGTTATTCGGAGAACTGATGCTGAAAAATATTTCATCAGCTGTCAGTACGCATTATAGAGAACGTATCAGAGGGCTATTCTGTGTTTATGATTGCTGCTGAAACTGTTATGCACCCTTTCGCCTACAGGCTTAGATGCCGGAATTTCCCTTGGGCAGTGCATGTAATGCACAGCAAACTCATGCTATTCACTGTAGCATGTAAAACGAGTACAGGGGGCAGATGTGAACATGTAAACAAGCCCCAGCTGGGTTTATTAGGTATACAGGTACAGACAGACAAGTATGAGCACAGCGGGACAAGTAAAGGCAGAAGCATGCAGATATGAACAAGAGTGAACCTAGACACAGGCATGCAGGCAAGTATGAGCATGTCGGTTTGAACAGGTCTGGGCAGATTATAAACCTGTGTCAACCCCCAGTCAATATGGATGTAGCTAAGAGCAACCTATTATTATTATCATTATGTAGGTGTTTTGATAGTATGTCTGTAACCATGAAGAAATGCTCAACTAATAAATTGAGAACACCATGACTGGATTTTCTCATTGAACTCAGAGGAGAAGGAGGCGGGGTTTGTTTGTTTGTTTGTGTTCCTTACCAGTCTGCTTGTGCCTCTGAAAGACACAATAGAGAGAAAGAGAGATATATATTGTCTGGCATATTCCTCATTTTCCTCCTTTTGATGTTTCTTCATTTTATCTATACCAGCACATGCAGATTTAACAAAAATAGGGGTAAAACGTTTTTAAAAAGGGGCTAATTTTAAAACATACTATGAACTCTAAAAAATTTATGCTAATTTTTCCCAGTCCATGAATGTTTAATGTTCACTTATAACTGACAGTCAAAGTCTAGTTCACCCACACACCTTTATATGAAACAGACACAAATACAAACTGATTGGTTGAACAAATACAGACACACATAGTAGCATCTCTGCCCATCAAAAGTTGCAATTTCACTATTCAGTTGTGATGTACCTGAATGGACCAAACATGCAAAACCACCGGCATGGCCCTTTAAGGGTTTGAGAAAGAAGAGAAAGCAAATACTGCTGCAGCGCTCATGAGCAACAGCATGGGAGTCTTCTATGATGGCTAGAACTCACCTCTCTCTTCAGCTAAAAACACACACTGAAAAACATGTAAGCTTTTATCACCCAGCCTAGAAAAGACAGTTAACGTGTGAGTGCTGCAAATAGACAGGACACAGGAAACAACAGCTATAATTAGTGCTGTCAAGAGATGAAAAACATTGAGATTAATTAATTATGATCTGTAATTAATTGATCTAATTAATCTCTTTTTTAATCTCACCTAAAAATTGCTGAGAAAAGCCCTCAACTTGAAGTATTTTCATTTAAATTAATAACATTATTATGGCAGATCAAAATATTGATATATAACAAAAAAAGAGGCCTTATAAAGTCATTTATTGTTTTTAACAGACTTGAACAGATGCAGTCCTGTATTTGAGACTAGTCCCAAGTGCTGCCTGCAATCTTTAGTTTCGACCACCAGGGAGGAATATTGCTGTGTTCTTCTGTCAATCTCCAAATAATTAGAAAATAAAAATAAAATAAAACATCCGGTCCATATAAAGTGCTGTAAGTTAGCACGTCAAAAAACAGTAAGAACACTTTTCTGAGCAATACAAGTATTGAACACTGAACTTGTTGCTTTTCCTCTGCTTTTCCTAACGTCTTCGCTGCTAATGTTAGCTGTGGCTGCACTCGCGACTGGGTGCTTTGCGTTGATGTGGTTGGCTAAACTTGAGCTGCTTCGGTGGTAAGCAAACTCCCTCTTACAAACAATGCATATCACTCTACCTTTATTTTTTTGAAATGTACATTTCCCATTCATTGGACCAACAACTCTCACATGCTCCTCCATTTTCACGTCTCCTCTCCGCTCCTCACCTTGCCCTCCCAGCTACAATGGGAGCCTATCAGCTTATGCTAAACAAGCCCAAACACAATGACAGCCAATCAGTGTCTACTTCAGGGTGTGACTGACCATTGTTTTCCACCCCCAATAACTCAAGCACAAGAAACGCAGCGCATAAAAACGGATTTTATAAAAAGGCAACTCGCATACAGAAACAGTTAAATTAGAGATTAAAAATGAGATTAACGCGATTAAAAAACATAACGCACTAAATATGACTGTAATTAATTAATCGCAATTAACACGATAATTTGACACCCCTAGCTATAATGCAAAAATCATCTGTCTCCAATGTGCACACTGTCATAAACAGTATGTTATGGAACCATAGACAACTAGCATTAAGTGAGAAAATGAGAACTTAGAAACTTTAAGGCTGGATGCTTAGTGAATTTTAATGGCATCTGAACTTGACAGACTTGTTAGCAGATTGGTAAAACAGGCATAAAATTCACAAAAATGAATGCGGCCTTTGGAAGTACTGTCAACCAAAAGATCCCTTTCCCCCCAAGACTTGAAGCATAACTTGTTTCGTTTAAACAGGAAGTGAGTGAAGTTATACAAACAGCTTAAGTTTTTAAGATGCAGATGTGTAATGTACATTACTAATGATTGACTGACAATGAAAATTAACATTCCCATTCATTCGTCATTCCCTGGGGGAGCTGCCCCAATTGAGGCCATGCAGAGCTAAACATATCAATGTGCACTGGTTGAATAAACAGTTGTTTTCCTGAAATAGCTCCAAAACAAGTCATGGGTACATTTTGAGTTTAGGAGATTTTGTTTTCAGAGGCTGTGAATCTACAGGTCATAGAATAAAAACATAACAGCTTTAGATTACTAAAAGGCCAGGTAATGCTACTGGATTACAACTACTAAACTACTAAAGCTTCCACAGACACCTGTTTCCAATGCTAATCAACTTGTTTCCAGAATTTTCTTGAATCAAGTGTCATTTTCTTGATCATAGTGGGATGATTTGCTTTGTTTCAAGATATTTATACCTGTTCCCAGAAAAATTCCTGAAACAAGTGAAACTGCATTGGAAACAAGTGGGATTATCTCATCCTATTGGCAGATATTTTTACTTTTTGAAGAAAAACAAGCATTTTAACACTGAATATGAGACTACATTACTTGTTAAGTGGAAGGTTTTTTGCAGTGTGGAGATCATTTGGTGCCTATTGCTTTGTCAGATATTGGGTAAGGAGACCAGTAAGTACACAGGGTACAGGTGCACAAATACAAGTGCCTACAAAGATTTGCAGCAGCTGATAAGTATTCCTGAGTAGTATTGCAGCCTTTGCTGTTGTTATCATCACTGAAATTCCTGTCATGCCTCACTGAGTAAGGGTGAGAGGTTACAAAACATGAAATGATACATCATTTTTACTAGCAGAAAAAGGCCATTCACCTGGTACTGTAACGCCATGCAACCACAGGTGAGGAAAACAGAAGAAACAGGCACATAACTTCTGAAGGAGAAACAGCAGTGAACTCAATAAGGATATGTTATGATCCATCAAAGAACATTAGAAATCAGATAATGCACCAACACAGTAAAGAGGATTGCTGTGGCAGCGAATTCTCATCTGATTAGTTGTGACTACAAAAACTTTGTCATTACTGTTCTCTGTAAGCCACTTAAGCAGAGATTAGTCAAAGTTTGCAGCAAAATCCTTATTATGTTACAATTATTTTTATAATATTCCACAGCAGCATACCTCAGTGGAACATTTTTCCACAGTAATACTGTTAGCAGTGTCTTCCCTCCCAAGAGATGTAATACCACACCGTCACCAGGCTGATTCTTCACTTGTGTCACTTGTAAAACCCTCTGGAGACATTTGTGAGAAAACTGAAGCTACAAAACACTTCCTGATAGTAACCTCTATAAAATATAACCCAAGTGCATCATTTGAAATGGTATTTAGACACTCACACAGCTTTCTTTGAACTGCTAACCAGATTTGAGCCTCGTGGCTTGACCCATATCACACTTAATTAAAAAACTGCAAACTGCAGAGCTAGATTTTTTTTCCAGTGAGTTGTCAGCACACATTTCTGATCTTCAGGCAGAAAGAAATTATATTAACTATCTGTATAAGATGCATTATTACATTCTGTGGGACTTGTAATACAGTAAAAGCATGTATGATCTTTTCAAAATGTAGACAGTAAACAAACCCATATCCCATTTGTCCTCTTTTCCCACATTGTGCTAATTAATGGTTGCTGCAGTGGTGTTTTCCAGTCTGAAAATGTTCTATCACACCCTGTATTTAGGGGTGTCCATGTTTACAGTACATTCAGATTAGCATCTGTGCTGCTGAAGTGCATGTGACCTCGTCACATCAGAGGAACAGGTCCGCCTGTTTCGTAACCTCTCACAGGCTGGTGTGAAAACATGTGAGCAGTTTGACAAAAACAACTTTGTCACTGTCAAGTTTGTTGCATGATGGAAAAACAAGTGAAACATCTCTGAGGTCTCCTGAAATGTTACAGCGCTGTCTTCTTTGTAGAGTTTATGGAAAGGTTGACAGGGAGGTCAGCATCAGTGTGTCACTGAGGCATGCGTGCACGCCGCACGCGTACACACTAGAGCCAATTTTCTTGTTTTTGTACATTACAGCTGAGGATTGAGGACAGTCAATCTCAAATTCTCTGTATGGCCTTCTGACCTTCAATAAAACTCTAACTGAAGGTAATTGGCCACTTACTCGAGTCCTTGTGAAAGGAGCCACTTGATTTTGACCATAAAAGCTTACAATAAACTCTAATGGTCATAAAAGTGGTCTCCATGGTAAAAATCAAAATTTGGTGCTTTTGTGGTAATGACCACTGGTGGGGCACTCAATACAGGGTGAAATGGCTTGGAAACCTTAGCTTCAAATACATAGAGATCTGGTCTGAGGACATTAGCAATCTGATTTACTCATCCTGAATGGCAGACTATCAAATATGGCACCAAAAAGAAAAGATTTATTCTCTGCTGCATAATGTTTTTCTTGCCTCACCTGCATTGTCCAGTTGATTGTTTGCCCCTGCCTACAGCACACTCAGCTGCCCCAGTGGGAAATTCCTCTTTGACTTGGACCATCCACACTTTCTTCCCTTTTTTATTTTTTGTGTGTCTAAGGCTGGTGGTGCAAGCTAATGATAGACAGCCTTGCTATATCTTGTCCCATGATTGTTTTTTGATAGATCTAGGCAGGCTCATTCTTGATGAAGTCCTTTGAGACATGCTCGTGATGAAGGGCTGTATAAAAGATGTATTGTAGGTTGAGCTTAATGAGCTAGACTTGACCCTATGATTAGAAAACAGGACAGCTGTAACCTAAACTTTAACAAAGCAGAATTGTGATAGAAACCAAGCTAACTTCACTGAGCAGCTGGGGAAATCTGGGTGGAGACAGAGGAAGGGAATGATTAATACTTTTCATCTCACACCCGCTTTATTCAACATAGCCTTGACTAAGGTATATAACCCTGAACTGCTTTAGCTCTGTTGCTCAGTGTCAACAGTAGGAGCCTGGGGTTGGACTGGGCAGCTCATGGAAGTGAATATGAGTAACTGTGTGAGTGTGAAGCAGGGTGTTGCTGAGAAAGAGAAAGCGTGTTCAGTGAGCCTTCCCAGAGTAAATACAGCTGAAAAATGATAAGATGAGATGAGCTGTAATAATGATTACAGCTTAGTAATGTTGCATAACCAGCAACACCATCCATCTTCTAATGCAGAAAAACATGTTGCATTGCTCCTTGTTCGAGGTCTGCACCTAGTGTGGTCTCACAGGGTTGTGTATGTGTGTGTGTGTGTGTGTGTGTGTGTGTAGCGTGTGTGCATGAGTGAAACGACAGGAAAATATACTGAGGAGTCTCATAATTTATCACATAGGCTGCAGCCACCGGTGCTCCGCTGTAGCATGAAGCCACCTTGTGTTCCAAGCACAAACAAACACACACACACACATACACACACACACACACACACACTTGCCTGTATGCTCACTCAAACATACCTTGAATGGGCATGGAACAGGCCATGAGCCGACAAGGACACACACACACACACACACACACACACACACACACACACGCACACACACATCCAGAGACATGCACTTTTCCCAAGAATCCCAAAGAGCCAGTGATGTCACCAGAGTCGCCTTTTCATGTGCAGAGATGGTGCGTGAGTGTGTGCGTGTGTATGCGGCTGACTAATCTTGGCCGTCATCACCACTGCACTGCTGGAATCATCCATCACACTTTCCTTTGTCCTCCAACACACATACACACACACTCACGCACCATCAAATCCTGGCTCCAATTCATCATCGTGAGTCGAGCCTTCAAATTGCCAAGTGTCCCCTTTGCCCCTCTGTGCCACTGTTGCTATAATTTTACTTCAACAGCCCTCTTAGCCTAGCATGAATCACATCTGCATGTAATGTAGCACACACACACACAGATGGAAAGATACTGTACATCTATATCAAATAAATCGACCCCCCCTTACTGACACAAATTATGATTTGCCTTCATTTTTTTAACAACATGAAGTTAAAAGTGAGGAATTAGCTGAGGAATCAGGCTTACAGTATAGAAATGAAACAAATAGTATACATGCCACATACTACTTAGTATACATGCCACATTCTTCTTCTAGATAAATTATAAATAAGGTAACGCAAAGTAGTGGATGCCTTTATCCCAAGTAAGATCCAAAACCATGAGAGCAACAAATTTTGATATGCATTCTCAACCTTCATGTATATGTGTGTCGCTTCCTCATACAGAAAAGTGTGACTCCTCTCGGTGACTGCTGAACTCTGTCATAATGATCTTAGTCATTCTGCCTGCACCCTCTTCCTGCAATACACCAGTGTAACATTTCCTCCTCTCCTCCTGAATGGAAAATCACAACGTCTCCCGCCTCCTGCAGTCGCTTCACGTAGGGAGATGAAAATGCAGAGCAGATTTGGAAATTGGCTTAATAACGGCCGCTGGAATAAAATCTTTACACCATTGTCTGCCAAACAACCTCTCTTAACTTGGCCTTGGATATGATTGCCAATAATTGTACATTGCTCCCCCAAAAGAATTACCTCAGTAATTCATTGTCTTTATCCTCTTATTCTTATTCAGGAGCTAAAGTCTATTTCAGTGCACACTGGGTGGAAAGCAGGAAAGAAAAACCCCGGAGAGGTCATCATCAGTCTAACACATACAAATACACTCAAATTCAAATTCACATTTATATCACCTGACAAAATGTCTTTGGACTGTTGAAGGAAACTGGAGCCAACCCACAAAAATATGGGGAGAACATGCAAACTCCACATAGAACCTGAGACTTTCTTCCTGTAAGTTGCTCGCTGCTGAGTCACTATGCACCCCCCCAACCCTACCCTTATCCCCCTAAACCCTCACCTAGAGAATTATCTCCACTGTATATTACTGATTCTATCCGCTTTGCTTGGGATCCATCAAGGTGCAACAAAGGTTCGCGGCTCTCTATCTACATTCCTTACAGGGTGCGGATTTCATTAAGAGGCACAGGCAGGCAGAGGTATTGACTTGCATTAATGTATGTTTGCTGAACTGAGTGGATGCTTTTTGTGGAACAGCTTACATGCAATTTTTTGTGTTTATCACATGCAGGGTTTGATATGCTGTGCTGTGCTTTGGGATTATGTGTTAAACTTTGCAAATCTTTTTTTCCCCCCTCCAAAACAGCTTATCTGAAAAGAGAAAGGGTAGGAAATGCATCATCTAAATACCTTTATAAAGAGGCACAAATGAAGCGTCTCTTGGATTCGGAGGCAGAGCATAATGGCCTTTCTGAAAAGCCTCCAATCCAATAGAGCATCGCTAAAAGGCCAACAAGATAAAGCAATTACCGTCTCACTGGCCTCACAAGACCCCAAAAATTCCATGAAGTCACATTTGTCCTTTGGCGACTGGAACGTGTGTCCTCTGCTGGGATTTGCAGCCCATCACTTTGTTATGTAACTATCGTTAGAGACGTTCCTCCCAGCATATATTGTACAAACACTCTCGCAACGACGTAGAGGACGAAGGAGGAAAGAAGCCCCCTCCTACGTTTTGTCCCTCTCTTGAAGACAGTTTACGAGGACATCTCTCTGTCTCTCTCCTGCTCTCTTGAGGAATTCCAGAGTTCGGAAGTGTAATTACAATCTGAAGTGCTGTCCGCCGTGAGAAGGAGTGCTGTTGATGCTCGCTGGAGGGGCCCACCAAGGACAAAGTCGTGAAAAACTTTATGTCCAGAATTAAGACTGGTGTGGAACAGTTTGTGTTGTAAGAACGCTGGGAGCAGTATTTGAAAATGACAAACGAAGAAATGACAGTGTGAAAACTCTGTGCTTGTGGACAGACAACCTTCAATTGTGAGGCAACCTAATGTGATACGACAGATGTTGCAGCTACAGTCAATTTGTCAATGTCATTTTACATTATAGGTACAGTATGTGTATATTCTTGCTCCATGTCTGTGTAATCCACTTGGAGTTTCATGTTTTTCATCACCACATATTGCAAGGACAACCTAAAACACTGGTGAAAAGTGATTGTCAATTTTAGAGGAGAGCACAGGAAACCTTCCAAACTACTGTTTTACCATTATTAATTTTACTCATTAGAATCCCTCTGTGCTTTAGGACTCTCTCAGCACTGCCAAACACCAGAAAGGGTTAGAACTTAGCAAGTTCCATCAAATTTAATTAAATTTGATGGAAGATGATTAGATTACTTTATGGTGTTAAAAGTTAAAGACATTCCAAAGCTCAGACCATTCATTGGTACTCCATGAAAAAAAAAGGCTTCTGAGCCAAGAGCTTCTTTCATGCTTCTTTTCCTGTTGTCAATTTCTTTTCAGAAACTGAAAACCAGCTTGAGAACAATAACATCAGGAGAACTTCATTTTACAGGTGACTTATGAACTAAAATAAACACACACAGTCAATTGGATTTAAAAAAAAATCCCTAAAAATACAAAGATTTACTAATAGAATACTTTTGCTTTTAGTGTGGTTCATTTTATCAAAAGTTGTAGGCTATCAATGCTATTCTTTCTTCGTTGATTACTTCATAATGACTCACACTTGAGGACTAACCCATATTTTTAATCACACTTAACCCACAGGAATCTCAATCTCATTGAATACTTGCTACCGGTCTCCATAACGACTGTGGCCTCGTCTGTGGCATCATTTGCGTAATGAGCCAATTATTAGTGATGATGGGTTTCCAGGTTTGTGGCTTAAGGGGTGAAACTCGTGGCTCACATTTTCTTTCCTTTTCCTTATCCTTTCCTCCCCACAAATAGGTAGTAGATAAGCTTCACTCCCATTCAGTTTGTGTCTCTGTTTTGTCAGGCTCTGCTTCACTCTCTCTGCACACGCTGCTGCTCTACAGACATTCCTTTCTTCTGCTCTCTCTTCTCCTGTTTTCCATTTCCATACGTTTCATTCTTAACCCCACTCTCTCTCTCACACAGCGTATCCACACTCCCTTGCCTCCCTCCTCCTTCCCAGCCTTCCTATTTCCCCAGTGCCCTTCATTACGGTGATGAGGCTAAACTGGCACTGGCAGTCCCTGCCAAGCAGCTATCTCCCTGCCTCCCCACCCCATGCCAGCTCATCAGTGCAAATACGCTGCCGTCCTCTTACCAGCACAACAACAGCCACATCCAGACGTGCGCGAGAGTAGAGAAAAATCGCTCCAGTAATGGAACAATTTGTTACAGTGTACTGTGTGTCCAGTATTTCAACAGGCTGTCTTTTACATAATCTACTACCAGTTATGAATGGATACAGAAGCAGGATGTGAGTGAGGTAGAAATGTAAACTTGGCAAAGCAAGTCATAATATGCAGGAATGACAAAGTGTCTGTTAACATCTATGACTCCTCAAGGCTTAACAAGGGAAAATATAAGAATGTACTGTACATTTCAAAAAGCATAGAGCATTAGAGAATCAAGTAGTTATAGTTAGGGTTTGGTGTGATGCTTTCATATTTGTTTATACTAGCATGATCTAATGTTACACTACTGCTACAGAAGGCTACATTGCGCATATGCATATCTGTGGCTGTAACATTTGATAAATCATAGTCCTTTTAAACAGACACATAGCGAAACAGTCTGTATGCATTCAGAAAATAAATGAAAGCTTTGAATGCAGGAACTGGATGATACTTTTTTTGTGAAAATGCAAAAATTATAAAAGCACTCACGTACAACTATAATCAACTGTAATTGGGCAGTCCCACGTTGCCAAACCAAACTCTGACAGTGTGCCATGGCTTAAAAAGGTGCCTAACAACTGGATGGTCATAATGTGAGGAAACAACATTCTTTTCCATTTCCTTTGTCTCATAATGTTATAATGGAAGGCTGTTTGAGTCCATTTGGCCTTTTAGCAAAGGCCAAATGGACTCAATGAATGGGATTCACTGATGACTGCTGCCACATAATGACAGTGACACTTTCATTTGTGAAATTCTGGAGTTTGACCTGTAGTTTATGCTTAATTTCCATTATGATCTGTGAAAAAAACATATGGCTTTTCTTGTATTGTGTTGTGGTGAAATGATATAAATCTTACTGTTTTACAGTTTGCATTTAGCCATTAATATGGCTAAATGCAGACTGTAATACAGTAAGATTTGTGCTTGTGATGACGTTCCATGTATACAGACAAAGCATCAAGAAGTAAAAAAAAATCAATGTTCTGAAAACCCCTTACATTTATTTATATTTGCTGTTAAATGTGAGCACGGTATTACAATATACCTGACCCTTCCATTTCCAAGCATAAGTATATCCAGTTTTACATTGGTTTTATAGATAAATTCTCCCCAACATAAAGCCACAGAAAAGGCTTTTATTCATAAATGCATTACATATTCTACTGGGTCTCCCTCGCCTCCCACACATGGAACCAGCCATGTATGAAAATTTTCTCTGAAAGACCTAGAAAGGCAGAAAACTACACATTAATAGTAACTGTGCTTGTTTCTGAAAATAGCATCTCTAATCAGTTAGCCACAGTCACTGCACTTCAGCTTCTATCAGCACACAGCAGTTTACTGATATAAAACTGTTCACAGTCATTGTGCAAAATCATTCTTGCTGTTTTTCATTGAAATATAAGCCAATACTACAAACAGTCATGTAGTCTCCAGTGAGATTAGATCATAATAATAACCACCATCTGCTAGTTTAACTTGATTGAGGAATAATACAAACATAACCCGAGCAGAAACAACCAAACCTCTAACTTGAGGAGATCAATCCGTAAGTTTTTTGTTCCGTGAGAGCCAAACTCCCTGTGCCAGATCCTTGGTTCTCTCCGACAGTCTCCAATCTGCCCGGTAGCGCAGATCGCCGCTCTCCTCTCCCATATCTACCAGCTCAATCCTCAGGAACATTTCTTTTTCCAAGCTCGCTGAAGCCAAAACCGAGTCTGAAGCTTGTCTCACTCGTGGCAACCGCGGGGAGGAACGGGAAATCACTCGACCGGGGGGAGGACCATTATTGTCCACTCTGCTCCTGACTTCCTCCTTCTTGCTTTCCACCAATGCCACATCTCTTTTATCTGAGGTAGATGTGCTCGTAGAATTCCCATTGGTTGATTCTGAGCTGTCAGATGACTGCGTGTCCTCTGATTGGCCGAGGTCCACTTGATAAGCTACTTTTCTGTCACTTTGCTTGTTCAGGGACAGACAAGGAGGCCAATGGAGGGACAGACATCTTGTCATTGACAGCCACAGTTCCTGAGGCCTGAATAGATTTTGTCTTGGAGGTTGACTTGGCCCACAAAAAGTGTCCCGTTTCTCTAAATGGATGCACTCTCCAACTAAGTCGGACTCCTCTAACTCTGCAACAGGTACTCCATTGGAGTCCTTTGGCGAGTGTCCGTCTGCTCTGTCCTCGTCCTTCGACTGTGGCCCCTGCTCCTCACCAAAGCCAAAAGAGGTGCTGAACCTCCCGCTTCTCTTCATCGCACATTCTGCCTCCAGATCTGAGTCTGCTGCTGTGTCTTCGTCTGATGAACTTCCAGGGAGGGAGCATCCATCTTTAGAATCCCCGTCCTTTAACCATGGCCATCGCTTCTCTCCATGGTCGGAGGAGCTGCTCGCCCTCTGGCCTTGGCTCATAGTCGGGCACACAAGCTCCTCCTTTTGGCCGATCAGTCTGCTACCCACTGCTGCTCTTCTTTTGGCTTACGAGAAATGCGTTGAAATGAATGAAGGAATGTAACCAAGGCTACCACCAACACAACAGCAGCAGCAGCAGCAGCAGCCCTGCTAGCATGGCACATTCTGACATAATCTCTGCTTCAAGAGGCACAGCTTTGGCTATGGAGATGGGCAGTGATGACGCTGTGATGTCATGTGCCCACTTGCGCGGACACACACACACACACACACACACACACACACACACACACACAGAGAAACCCCTGCATGGCTATGTGTTCACGCTCCAATCGAGTCAGTGGTGACTTGCCTTGGAGGGAAGTGAAGTCACATCGCATGATGTCATGCTTAGCCCCAAACTAGGAGTCTGCAAATGGTCGGTGTTTACACAAGAGTCCCCAGATGATAAAAAAGATGTCCTAACCCCGTATGTGAGCTTGATGTGCATAAGGGGAATCTTAAATAATTATTCTATCTTGCATCAAAGGCCCATTTTTTCTTATTCATCTTGTATTCTTTTTCTTCTTCCTGTATTATTGTTTTATTGTTGTTGTTAATTCAATGAAGCTAATGTCTGTTGCCCCGAGTCATCATGAAATTACATCAGTGTAGTGATGCACTGAGAGAAATGTACTAATACCTGATTTGTAAACACCGCATGTGAGCATCTAGAAATAAGTTATGTGTGTATAATCCAACCATTATTAATTCTGTATGCGCGGCCTGTATGCACAAAAATGGTGATGATTACAATTACAACGACCACAAACTTTATTTTTAACTGGCACAGATGCTTTTCAGTGTGTCACAGGTGGCGTTGAATATGCGTGTATGTTTTCTTTTTCTTTTTTTCCAGCAAGGGAGGCTGTGAGAGAAAGAGGAAGAGACAGAAAGAGAGAAAGGGACAAAAAAGCCAAAGCAAAACAGACACACACAGACCTCTACCAGGTGTGTGCCTGCAGGTGCTTTGTGAGTTGAGTGGATTTGTACGTGCGTGCATGTGTGTGTAGGAGTGTGCATGTGTGTGTGTGGGGGGCTGTGTGTTTGTTTGTTGCCTGCCCGCTGTGAACCTCCAGTCCCACAGTGACAGTGTGTGTTAGGTCACTCACCATCACTCCCGCTTTCCCATTTATGGTTAGGACGGCTGCTCATGCTGCATGTCTGTGTTCACTCATGGTGCACCTTCTTACATCACCCCAGGGCGAAAGGACACCAGCCGCTGACGACTTTATCTCTCTCTCTCTCTCTCTCACACACACAGACACACACACACACACACACACACACACACACACACATGCTCTGTCTTTCAGCTGATAAAATCTGTGCAGGGGAGTCATTTTGTATTTGTGTGTGTGTGTGTGTGTGTGTGTGGTAGAGACTATGTCTTTGGGACAGATAAATACACTCTAAAAAAAAATGGTGCTAAATAGTACCCAAAAGTGGTTCTTTGGCTTGTATTCATAGGGGAATTTCTATCTTTAAAAAGTGCTATTTAACACTTTTGTCAAAGGGTGCTATATAGAACCATTAGAGGTGCCATATAGCACTACATTGCTTTAACAAAAATGGTGCTAACCAAAAGTGGTTCTTTGGCTTGTATTAGTTTATGGATAGGTTACTGGTAAATAAACAACCAGAGTGTAAAATAATAATAAAATAATAAAATAATCAATCATCATCCATTCAGTGTCAGCTGATAACAAGAAGCTCAAACTCATGAACTTTCTGTATATGTCACATCTACTCTTACATGTTTGCTATGAATGGGACTTTAAGGAAGTAAAGAATCATTTTTGCTTTGTAAATATTTGAAGACTACTAGAGTGGCAAAGATTTTTTTAATCACTTTGTGCATTTTTGAGGTCAAATAGAATAAGCTGGACTGACTGCACTCAAGTGTGTATAGATGGAGCCGAAGTGATGACAGGCAGGCACATCTCCTTTGGACCCTGGAATATTTCCTTAGACATGGGGGGGCTTGGGGGCAAAAAGGTTGAGAACCACTATTTTAATGTGTTATCCTCATTATCCTCAAGATCCTCAGTTTTTTATCCTTTCCCCAACTAAACTAAACTAAGCTGAAGAAAAAGTAGAGAACCTCTAAAGAACCATGCAAGGGCTTAACAGGTTCTTTGTACAGCAGCGGTGCTGTATATCACCTCAGCCACCCCAAAGAACCATAAATATTCTTATATTTTAACACCAGTAGTGATCAGTGAAAGTCAAATACAAACCCAAGCATCTTTTCTATCAGATAACCCAATAAGTCTGTTTTCATGGAATGGTTTTCCTGTCCTAATGCTCAATAAAAAGATTTTCCCCTCCATTATTAACAAGGCAACACTAAACATGTTGGATGCCATTGAAGGACCCTATGAATCAAACAGTGATAAATAAATCAGGAAGTCGCATGCTGCATCAGTTCGACTATTTTTTTTTTCAGACCTCTGGTGTTTGAGATGTAACGCGTGACAATCAGTGTAATTTGTAAATGCTGGGATTTAGTGGCAAGGTGTTACTGCTGAAATGATTAGTCGAACAGTCAGTGAACTGACAGAACATTGATTGGTTTAATCATTTATATGGCAAATAAATCTGGTCACAGCTTAATAAATGCTATGCTTTGCTTATTTTCTCTGTTTCTTGTCTTTATAACACAAAAACTAGTTTTTTCTTGGCTGCTGGTCAGACTAAGGAAGCAATTTTAAGATCTCATTTCGGCTCTGGCAACCTGTCATGAGCATTTCTCATTATTTTTTGACATTTGATAGACAAATCTATTTTGTCCATCCCTTGTTTCATTGTGGGGGACAAAAACATGGCAGCCAGAGGACTGATTGTAAAATCATTTCATTTAAATCAAAGCCAGGGAATAGTTTTTTTATGACATGGCCCCAATCATCATTGTGGTTTTGGGTGTTATGGTTCCATCTTTGCCAGTTTGCAAAGACATCCAGGATAGACAAAACACACAAAACGCAGAACACAAAGCATCTTCATCTGTCTATAGAGTATGTAAAATAAAACACACTCATCCATACTCAAAGAGTACAACTCAGCATGTGTTTAGGATGACCTCTGGATGCTGCTGTGTGTGAATCACTGCTGCTACGTCAGGAATGCAGAGCCTGGAGAGGAGAGGCACACTACCTCTCCTCTGAGATGTCCCCTGGCAGACACAGACACAAGCTGGCTGAACATCATGCCTCTAATGTGTGTGCGTGTGTGTGTGTTAGTGCCTGTGTGCGGGTATGTGTGCCTGCAATGTGTCTTCTGAATAACCCAAGACTCCATTATTTTCTCTTGAACCCAACATTCAACTTATAGAGACTTCACAAATGCCTCCCTCGGTGAACACTTTAAGACGTGCTAAATAATACAACAAAAATGAAAAGGCTAGATATTCTTGAAGAAATGGGGCTGAGCAAAATATTGAATTATTAAATGGTGCTCTATATGTCAGCAAAGTGTCAAGGATGGACTCAAGAAAACAACTCCTAAGGCAACTATAGGAGAAGCACCCAAAGAAAAATGATTAAACTCAGAGCCTTTGATGAATGTGTCTAGACGACCAGCCATTGACCTAAACACCTCTCATCAAAGTAATCTCATTTTGATTTGATTGCAATTTATATCAATAATGAAGACAGATAATTCACTCTTAACTTGATCGTGGCTTCCATGGTTAAGTCATCATGTTGCTGAACTTCAGTCAAATAAAAGTCATTTTAGAAAAGTTCCTTTCAATTCAAAGACGCAGCATGTTACCTATTGGTTGGTGCATTTATTACTTCAGCAGGCATAGTTATGGAGAAGAGGAACTTTGTTGGTCACACAACAATGAAGCTGACATTAAAAATTCACATTGCTTCACAATGCAGAGTGCCACGGCTGAGTCCTTTCCCGCTATAACAGCTATTTCTGACCTGCATTCTCATACATAATTCACTCACATAGAGGCGTAGGCCATAAACACGCCATTAAACAAACTCCAAAGTCTCCCCGGGTTCTCCGAAATGTCTAATTCATAATGGGCAGGTGGGCTGAAGGCCATCTTTAGTCCATGCAACAGGCGGGCCAGATGAGGGCGCCGTGGACTCCTCACACGTCCAGGCACGGGAGAGGAGCTGCAGCTGGTCTGGATGAAACGCGACTCGTGATTGGCTAGACTCATGCAACGGCTATGTTAAACGGGTTTTCATTGGACGGTGCTAAGTAGGCGGCGCTGTGCACAGCATTTCATTGATATAGCCTACAGCTGGTGATTACTGCTCCGCCACACGGAGTGAGAGGGCTAAGAAAGTGAGGAAGGCTGGATGCAGGGGGGGTTCAAGAAGGTTGCTGAGATTTGTTTCATTGTTTTTTTAAAGAGTGGTAGGCCTACACCAAAGATTAACAGAATACACAGCCAAAATGCTTTGCCACGTTACTCGTCCGGATTCGGTGGTGATGGAAGTGGAAGTTGATGCGAAGGCGAACGGTGAAGACTGTCTGAACAAGGTAGGACATGATGTGGAGGAATACACATCACGTTTTGTTGATTTGGGTGCCTTGCGAAACGTATTGTCACGGCCAGACGTGACAGCAGTGCTCGGGTTACCTAGCGAAACTTTGACGTTTTCCTTTTCTGCAACTAAACTTCACCAGGATTGACTCGCCTTCGCTTTCTAGCAGGCACGACCAGACTGATTGATTGAGCTCTGGTTTTACCCGATAAGGAATGATTCGTCAAATAGCTCCCACAGCCATGACAACAAAAACTATATCGCCACATCGGTTTCAGTGTTGCACACAAGCGTGCAGGAAACAAAATGTTCTGTTTCTCGAACTATGGAGGAAAAAATAGACATTTCTCGTAAAAAATAAAAATGTTAAACTGTTAAAATGTAAGAGCACAGTAAACATGTGCATTGTGCGGGACTTTGCTAAATTGAAAACACGCAAATGATGTGCTTGTGGTATACCTGGCTTTGTCAGAGGCAGATGGCTTTGTCAAGGTTACTTTAGTTCATTCGTCTCCTCTTGCGAGCAGTCAGTGTTGCTGCTCAACTCCGCACGCTGCAACTTAGTTTTTAACAAAGTTGAACATATTTCCGCTCAGTCCGCTTTTCCAAAAGTGAAATCAACAAAACTGCACGCGAACTTTTCGAGACTTTCATCAATTGCCTCGAGTTGTTTTTCCTCTAATGAAATCTATACAACTATTTCGTATGCATGGCCTACTCCCAACTTGCCGTGGGTATGAATGGGTTTTATCTCAGCCTCCGGCCTCCCTGTGGACGTTTACTAAAAAGTTATGTAATGAGCCCGTGGCCGCCGCTGCTGAGGGGGCGTGGGATGCGGCTTTGATGGGCTCCTGCACCCCGGGACAAGCTCCAAGTTTATATCCAGGCTATATGAACAGAATATTGATGTTTAACCGATGACAGCGGCAATGAGGGTGAGAGATCGGGCTTAGCAAAGTGACATGCACTCTCTACATCCCGCAAGTTTCATCCAAATTGATTTGAAATAATAATATAATTGCCTGCCACCTTCCATCGGGAGGTCAGAGCATCTGGCGCTGGTAGGGATTCAGTGTCTTGCTGACTCAGGGCTTTGAACCCTGCCTCTCTGGTAGAAGGGTGGTCTCCTTGCTTATTATGCCACCCATGCTGCTTTAAAGAAACTGCAAAGCATCTAACGTCCAAAATAATTATGCAAACGATGTCCACTTGATTTTGGGGGATTTTTTTTTATCCCTCTGTCAAAAACCCATAGGCATGACTTTCCTCTCTTTCCAGGTTTGCAGAAAGTTGGGTATAATTGAAGTGGACTACTTCGGACTGCAGTTCTCAGGCAGCAAAGGGGAGAACCTGTGGCTGAACCTGAGGAATCGCATCTGCCAGCAGATGGACAACGTGACCCCCTGCCGGCTGAGGCTGCGGGTCAAGTTCTTTGTGGAGCCCCATCTCATTTTGCAGGAACAGACGAGGTACGTTTGCCAGCTTACGCGGTCCAGAAATAGATAAGAACATGGATCTGCCACATCACGCGTGTGCTGCACGTTCAGCCACATGACACTCATCTCATTAGCTCACAGGCAGACAACCAGTTTCTGTGACACACACTTGACCAAGCACCCACAGATCACTTTGTCACCCTTGTGTGGAGAAAGCTCAGAGGAACAGTGAGAATCCTTAGCACACCAGTCTTTTGACAGATGTTTTGGATACCACAAAAGCCTAGAGGGAAATCTAAGCCGTGTTCATCACAAGACTATATTCGTGTTACAAAATATTTGACCCGACTGTCAACTGTTTGCATTATTTAAAGATTGCATGTCACATACATACTCAAACCAAAGCTACAGTTAGTAACTCCTAGTGCATAATTAGAGCGCTTTGTTTCCGGTACAGTGGTATGCCCTGTAGTAACCTCCTCCTCAAGCGCTGCTGGGGTTACTGTGGGTCATTCTAGTGAAGCACTAGGCAGGAAATGTGATCCAGCTGCCCCTAGGGTCCCACTCTGTCGCCGGTGACAGCAGCCTGCCCTCTGAGGGCAGCCAGCCCGACCTCCCCCGCTGCCCCCATTCAACTGTGGGCTGCTGGTGAAAATAACTTAAGTTGTGCTTTTTTTTGTTTCTATTGTTTGTTACCGTTTTTGTCTGAACAAAAGTATGCCCCACAGAGTGACTTTTTTTTTGCTGTTTGGAAATTGTGCGACAAGGGTTAGCTGAGGGTTTTTTTTTCCAGCATTGCTTTTGTTTTCATTCTGTCTGAGTTTTGAAGGTTATGAGTCATTGTTAGCTAAGCTTCATTGTTGGGGGCATTTGCATCTATGTGCATGTGCACTTTGTATAATGTATGTAGCATTTTCTTACTTGAGAAAGACTTGTTATAATTACAAAGTGAACAAAAATGCCCTGCCCTAGTTTTCCTTCTGAGTCCTGTGTTAGACAATAGCCATTGATTCAGACTTGATAACAGCAAATGACTTCTTTGGAGTCAAAATCTCCCTGAGTCTCTCTTCCTCAGCGGATTCTTTAAAAAAAAACCCTCCAGTCAGAGCAAGGTAACAAGCCTTGACATACCTGAATCCTGACTCGGTATTCCCCAGCCCTGTGTCGTTTGAAGTTATAAATAGCGAGTGCATTTGCAGCCCTCAGAACCTGTCCAAAAAAACTGCTTTACACGCAGTATCCAGTGTACTATCATCGGATGGGTACAACCACCCCAGGCAGTGCCACAAGGCTTTGACACTGCAGGGTTTGAGCCACAGGAGGGGAGGGAGAGGGAGAGGGGGGG
>OMKZ01016205.1:100528-114339 GCA_900302535.1 Neoniphon sammara | reverse complement strand
CAGTTCTCACGACAGTCAAACTGGTTTACGATACCGCCCCTAGTGGGGATTCGCGGTCTCAGAGGGGTGTAGCTGCAGCCATATGTGGGGTACAGAGGCTCCACCACGAGCGATTCATACAGTGATGTTTTTCCATGCTAGGTGAGCATTAACATTTAATGTGTACTGTTATTGGTGTTGTACTGAGGTGTTGTGTATATGAAAGTTGAGCTACATGACCAAAATTGAGATTACTGATTTGTTGACATTGTGTATCGCCAGTGCTAAATGCCTGCTAACTGTTTTGAATGTAACTGACTTGCTAACCCGAGCCATGTTTTAAGGCTGAGTGTTGCGTCGTTCTGTATATTTTTCTTTTCCTATGTGCTGTTGGGTAATATTTTATATAATGTGAAAAACTTGGTGATATGTTGGAAGTGGGGATTCGCGGTCTCAGAGGGGTGTAGCTGCAGCCATATGTGGGGTACAGAGGCTCCACCACGAGCGATTCATACAGTGATGTTTTTCCATGCTAGCCACCAGGGGGACAGGTGCTATCCGCGACTGTGGACTTGAGGGGTTACAGAGAGAGAGACTGCTGAGCTGCTGAGGTGCTGTGGCCGAGTGACCTGCAGAGAAGGACGTTCGCTGCCCGTCGTCTTCCCTTCCCGTCGCCCTTTGACCGTTGCCCAGGCAACCACACAAACACATTACCCCAGCCCCTTGCACATACAAATACACGCACATAAATAAAGAGCGCTCTATTTTTGTATTTCTTTTGCTGGCCAGGACTTTATTTTTAAGACAATTTAGAGACTTTTCTAAAAGACTGAAAGGTGGTTTTCCCTTTCCTTTTCTTTTATTTGTTTATGAAAGAAATACCCATTTTCAAAGTGGGAGATTTTGGGTTCAATTGATTTCATATATATAGAAAAAGGTGAATGTTTTTCATCTAAGTACTGTTTTTTTGTTTGTTTCCTGAAACATTGATACTATTGATAAATTTGAGTACTTCTGGAGTTGTTTTGAATACCATATAGTGATGTGGTGACAAGATGAGGTGATAAGCATTTCAGTCCCAGAAAATGTACAAATAAATCCTGGGTTGATAGTAAACTGCTATCAGGACTCTGAGTGATTCTACTTCCCGGTTGCATATAGAGTAAGACACACCTCCCAATATTTAGAGCACACTTGCCTACAAAGCAGTTGCCACTGAAAAATATAGTATATTATACCCAAGCACCCACCCCCCATTAACTGCCTCAATTTATATTTTGACACTCTGACAAACTAGCCCCTCTCATGGGGAGCTGTCCATGCATCATGGTGCTGAAATGTCACCCATGTCCCAGTTGTATTCAGCAATTCTATTCCTCTTTACACTGCTGCAACATTACAGTGCTTTAGACGCCAGCTAGGTCGTTCTGGTCCGCTCTGTATGCAAGCCAGCACACAGGCGGCAACAAAAGGCCATTTGCATGCTCCTTTTTTCTTCCCTACCTCCACCACAACACCATGTTTCTCTTGTCACTGCGGCTGATAAGAGAGGGAGACGGAGAAGGAGAAGTGAAGAGATAAAGCAAAAAGCCATAAAGGAAGAGATGGGAAGGAAAGGAAGAGTAAGGAGAGATGGAGAGGGAGGGTGGTAGAGAGAGAAAAGGAAAGAAAGCGGCAGGAAATGAGAGGGAATGGTAGTGGAGAAAACTGCTCTTCTCTGTGCATCCTGTGCTTAAAATAACATGAATGGTTACATGATTTTTGCTTGTTAGGAGTAGATGGGAGGACAGACAAGACAACAGCGACTGTCAGATGAGGATGCCTCATGCAACGGGGGAAACAATGCGATGTCAGGAATGAGGATGAGCTTATTAGAGTTATTGGATATCAGGTCAGAATCTGAAAGGGCCGCATGTCATTATCTTAAGAGATGCGTGCGTCATTCATGTGTCATTTTCAGGTGAGGAGTGCAATAAGTGGAGGAGAGAGAGGAGAGGAGAGGGGCGGAGAGTGACGGCTGGAGGAATATGGCAGGAACAAGGGTTACAAGATTGGAATCCCAATGCACCTCATCTGAGACATGCAGGGGAAAAAAGGGCCTGTTTAAAAATGCAGTGCCAGACAGAGAGCGCTCCACCATCAGAGAATGGCACACTGCGAAACCACACTTCAAAGAGACTTCAGTCAAGACAGGGCAATACTAACTATTCCACCAGTTATTTTACCCACTACGGCCACTTTGACTGACTACTGCTGGTCATCATTGAGTTTCTCGAGAAGTAAAAATTTAACTCCAAGACAAGGTAGTTTGGGGATGGTCCCTTGACAAGAGTGGGCCATAAAATTGACTGAGGATCAAATTTACAATCCAATCATCCCCTGCACTGAAGCAGGCGCAAGCAGCCAGGGTCTCTATCAAGTACAGGCCAGACACAACTCTAAGAGTTATTGTTTTATTAGAGCTCCATCATTTCTCAGAGAAACACAGTTGACCTTGGTTCAAGGTTACGCACACCTTTTTTCAATCAAATTTAGCTGTCAAAACAGCAGCTAGCTGCATTGCTACTATTTGATGGACTCAATTTGTCAGAGAAAATGGGTAAATATTGTAAACTAATGTAATGAAAATGTCAGCCACTCAAGCTGATAGTGAATGCGAGAACAGGCTCACCTTGCATAAATGCAACAATGGAGTCAGCAATTTCAAATTATTTTAAGGTACTTCAAAATGGCCCATGCATAATCCATGGCAAAACAAAGCCATAGAAAGAAAGTGATAATCTGCATAAAAGTTATGATAATCCTCCTGAGTGGAAATATTGTTTTCCTTATTTAGATCTGTCTTGTAATGCATGAGGACCCCTGCTGACTACAGGAGTTTTGAGAGGATTTCAGAAGTTGCATTCACTCTAATGCAGCATAAGATTTTGTTGCTTGAGTTGACTGAAGTGAGACCTAGCCGGAATACTTTGATCTGAGCTCGGCCTGTGTTTCCAAGCAACCTTTAATCAAAGCCTCCCGTGATTTCCACTGACCACAAAAAAATAAATAAACAAATGAAACATGTTCAGGGACAAGAAGTCACTCCCTGTACCAATCATCCAATCAGCAGATGGGAGCGGGGCGGATCAGGTAGATGCCGCATTGCCATGACGACGGGCTGCCTGCTGTCACCACTCCAGTGATACTTGGATTCGTATGGACGACTACAAGTGGCAACGCTGAACCAACACCTCGGTACTGTGGTGTGAACATGACTCACAAAAAGCCTCTCTCATCTTCTCCCTCTTCCTCTCTTTCATCTCCTTTGATGAGCTCTGCCATATGTCCCAACCCTCCCGAGGAGTCGACCCACTCATATGTGCAGCGTATCCTTACGCGTGAGCCCCGCAATCATAATCCAAAGCAACTTTTGTTATCTGTGGTACAAGAGGACCCTGTTTCCCGTGACCCTCTTGGGTGGGGGGGGGAACACAGGACACGATTTGGAGCAGGTGTTCCCATTAATTACCAGCTCCCACCAGTGAACCTGAGGAATAAACAAGCATCTGCCAAGGAGGATCTTCAACGCCTCCCAGACAGAAGAAAAACATGTGTTAAAGCTTGTATACCCACTGTCAGCAAAGCTAAAATCCCCCTACAGTGATAATATTTTTGAAGCACTTCCATGAGCAAGGATAAGCCCAATATTGTCATGGCAAGCCTATTTGGATGGGAACCAGCTCAGCCACGGGCATATGGGGTGAGAGGCATGGCAAGATGCAATAGGAGCATTATTTCATCATCCCAGTTGGAGAGCGAGAAAAAGCCAGAGGGTCAGATGTTACTTGCAACAATCAATCCAGGGAATGATTATTTCTAATTAGCCCAAAGGATGCTTGTTTGTGCTATCCAACATACAGACTGAGCCCAGGTACTTTACACATTTCATTGTAGATCACTCAGCGCTTCATCTAAGTGCTCCCTCTCCATGTACTGCTCTCCCTCGGCTTCCTCAGATGTAGTGACAGGCGTTCTTGAAGTGGCAGACAACTTTGGCAGTTCTACTGAATGTTTTACGGTTGTCCTTATTTTCTCTCCAAAACCATCTGCCTTTGAAGTTGGGCTGAGGGGATTGCTCCACTCCATTTCAGTAACTCTTAACATGTCTCTGATCTGCACTGATGGTAGAGTGCATGTTCTCCTCGCTTTCTTTCAAGCGTTCTCTCTCTCTCTGCAATACTCAGCACTAATGACTAATGATGTAAAGGGAGAGAGAGAGAATCCAGAGCAATGTCTCGCTGAGGAAAATCCACCTGGCATGAATAGAGAGATGCAAGCTGGCAATAATGGGGCGCTGGAGACACAAAGGGGAGAATTAACAATGGAGAGACATGGTGATACTTTGATAGTGAGCTGTTATATAATAGCAGGCTTTCTGAAGGGAGGGTTGCGTTCCTGCAGCCCAAAGCTGACACTGCATGAAGTGTTAGCATGCTTGTGTTTGGTTTAGACAGACTAAAGCCACATCTGCTCACTTATCATGCAGCTGTGATGCTTCGGTACTATGGGGATGCTCTCCTGACCTGCGTTGTGACCCGAAGGAAGTGGCTGGCATTAGGGGCTCCGATCCAAGCACGTTGCCATGGAGACACCTTGAACTCCACTGCGGTGCATTAATTCCCAGAGCGCATCCCTCCGTCCGGCACGCAGCGCCCGAGGACCCACTGATCCCGAGCAACTCTCCTGCCGGTCGCACGGGGAGGAAAGCGATACGACGCTGCCAGCAGAGTGCCGTTTCCATGGCAACCGGCAGCAGGCTCGCTCACCGGCAAGCTCGGGAAGGAAGAACATTAAGCGGGCGAGGTGGCTGCAAACATCGCTGAAACAACACACGTCCTCTTTCTCCCGCTCCACACACACACAGCCTGCGTTCTCTGATCCGTGACCTTTGGAAAATGGTGACTGTAAACAAGTGGGGCCTCGCGGAGCAACACATTGCAGGGTAGATGCAACACACAATGAAACACACAAGAAAAAAAAAACGCACACAGACCCAAAAGAGCAGCATCTGAGCGCATGGAAGAGTTGTTCTTTTCCCCCGTGTAATCATCCGAGTCCACGGGGATGCAGACACTCCTGCATCTCGCGGTTCTTAACTCCCCCTGCCAAGTTTACCAAATAGCAGCCCTCGTTGCACTGCTACACAAGTGCTGCAGCCTTTTGATGTCCTCTCAAGCTCGGGCCTCATTTGTATTCTATTTATGCCCACAGTCTTCGCTAAGCTTTCTTTGATACAATCCCCCCGTCAACATGTTTTTCATGTTAACATTGTTAGTCATGTTTTCGACGCAGCATGGTGCACCTCCTCATTTGCAGCTCAATACCAGCCTTATAATCATAGATGGATGATCAGGGTAATTAAAGCCTCTACCTGGGAGAACGCACAGCCTCGTGGCTTTGCAAACTCAACAGCTGATAATGGATACACGTTCAGGTTATCCCATTCAGTCTAGCTGTGTAAGGGAGTGATTTATGTGAGGGAGCTGATAAGCAGCTATGATAGGCGTCAGGAAAGCACCAGTGAGACATTTATTAGGCCCCGTAACTTGGACGGAGGCACTTTGACTCACTAACAATAGCCGTCATTGTTGCGCTGCGCTCAGGTCAGCGCTAAAATCTCCTTCCGCGGCACTTTCCCAGGCCACAAAAAATGTTTTCTGGAAGCCATGTCTTTATGATTGCTAACAGCCTGCAGCCCAGCCCTCGTCAAGGCATATTCCACATCTGTGATGAAGATATTGATTGATGAGGGGATAGAATTGAGGAGATGAAAGGCCATTGCGTTGACGGCCTGCTGAGAAAGCTATTTGAGGGGGAAGTAGATTATTGTCCTCCATGGAGGCATCTAATGGATTTGAGTTTTGGTTCGTCTCTTCCAGGACGAAATGCGTTTGTAGTTAGAACTACTGGGATGGCTGGGCCCACAGGGGATGTGAAAGCCATATATCAAAGCTGGGGAAGACAGAGAGAGAGAGAGAGAGGAAGATATAAGATGTATAGGCTTTGAACAGGGCCGGCTCAGGCATGGCCGCCCAATTATCAGCTTTCTCATGCTCAAACTGAAAAAATCACTGAGGAAGTCAGCCATAGTCAAAGTGGACTGTGTCCTCTTCTTCTGCTGGAAATATAGACTAGATGCCATTCGAGAAAGGGGCAGAAGGGCGTGGCAATGCCTGCTGCGACGACAAAGTGGCTCCTCAAAAGTTTATGAGGCCGCGTCTTTCTACTGTCATCGAAAATGAAAGTTTACAGCTGTTTTTCAGACTTGGTGGAAATTGGGTCTGTGTGGTGCAGCCTTCGCTATGGTGCCTTCACCATCAATCAGTGGGCACCAGAGCATTATTCACCCTCAAACAGTGACAGCCAGGTGTCATAACTGGCTTCTCGGAGAGTCTGATAAATGAGGGAAAACTGGGCATGTGCATCAGTCTCCTCGACTCAAGCAGACACCAACATCACTCATTAACTCAAATGTGCACGCACACACTGAAACGAACGGCCCTCAAAATGCCGTGCATGGACAAACACACACACGCACAAGCTTATCCTTCGTGGCTCCTCTGCTCATTTTCAAATGGGTCACTGTGCCCTTGTCTCGCACCCTCACTCTGGAGGAGCAGAATAAATCACCCGCCCGTCTCCTCCACCCCGGCCGGGTGATCAAGAAGATAAACCCCGATGGGAAATCTATATACCGCGCCCCTTCTCTGGGATCGCAGACATGTGAAGGCTGGCGGCAGCAGATGAGACGTGTTGACAACATCTCGAGCCATTGTGGAGGACACAACAACAACAACAACAACAACGTCTGCTCTAATGGATCAAACAGCAGCTTGATATAGCGGCTGTCTGTTGGATACTCATTTGTTTACCAAGAGGCAAAAACAGGTTCCAGTGTCAAGCAGGGAGGTGAAGACTGTTTATTTTCTTCCCCTTATTATTTTTATGGCAGCCCTGCGTCATCGGATCACACACAGCGGAGAGAAACAGGGAAGATGACAGAGAGAAAGAGGGCATGTTGTGAGTGCAGCGTTCGCGCCTTAGCCAACTAATGTACTAAGCTGACCTTTGCTCAAAAGTGTTATGTAACTGGTGTTTGTTGTGTTTCCAGTTAAGTCCCTAATTAAAGTTGTAATCCTGAAGACCATGTTTGTTTTATTTTATCTCTGTCTGTGTTTTTTTCTGCACTGCACTTCCCAGAGATCGCCTGTCAATCAGCATGTCCAGCACTATAATGTCTTTTTCCTTGGATTTTATGTTGATAAAGTTTCTTTTCTTTGTCTGTTCAGCAGTGGTGGCTATCGCTGCTCATGTTAACTAACCAGTTCAGAGACAATCTAATATATAGGAGGACTGCTCACTTTTGTTTTTAAGCCTTGGGGAATGTGTAAAAGTCAGTAAAATCCAGCTAAGTTGACATGAACCGTTTTTAGCCAATCACAGCAAACCTCGAAGCTCTTCACACTTTTTTAAACAGTTGTCATCGACATTTGGAAACCCGTCAAAGCAAGCCGTGCCGATGTAGTGCCATCAACTAATCCCAGCTGCTGCAAAGCCATTGTCACTCATCTCATAAAAGTTCTGTTCTCCTGCTATACACGCACTATAGCTCTCTCAAAAATTATTTATTTAAGGACAAACCTGTTGATGATGAGCAAATGAGCAGAAAGGTCAAGAAAGATTCTTATTTAATTAACAGTGTCCACATAAATATACTTTGTTAAGGATGCAAAGCCATCTCATCCATTGACTCCCATTCAAACAGAGTAGCATTTGGTCTCCTTGTCAGGGAGATCAGAAGAAGGAGGCGTGGCTTTGGGCATTATGCATTTTAGACCAAAGTGTACTGACTTTCACTATAGAATGGCATTGCCCAGGTCTTCCTCTGTTTCTTGCAATCAAACTTGATATGTAAAATGAATCACTTCCTCTATGCCAGAGGATTTTCCCGGGAAAGACCTAACAGTGTTTAGAACAGCAAATGCCAAAGCTTTCCTGCACTGGGTATAGGTTGGATCACTATTATGTTCTGTCAGTCAGCGATAGAGATCAGAAAAACTGACATTTACTTATATAAAAATTGTGCAGATTATTACATTAAGACTAAGAGCTGGGAAGGATCTCTTGTTGTATAATTGCTCACCATGGTATAATTAGTCAGTGTTGGGGTCATTAAGTGTCTTTTGTCCAACACAGTAAACGTTCATGAAAACACAATTGCTTGTACTATCTCCTCATTTTTGTAGTAGAACATGGTACTGTCTCATCACCCTCAGGGTTGAGATTAATTGTGTGAAGAAATGCGCTCTTTTGGCCCTCAGCTCCTAATTAAGTGGAGTTCAACTCGCTTCATTTTGTAATTATGAAGTCGGGGAGGGAACGGCTTGTTCAGGGCCAAGTAAAAAGACAAACAGACTGAGGGGGGCGGAGAGGGCAAGTTTGTTCTGCGTTTTCACTGCGGTTTGCAGGTATGTGTTCACTTCGCCATGCGCCTCCAGGAGAGCCACAGAGATTCATTTACATTCCCAACCTGCCACCGTTGCTATCCCCTGAATACAATCAAAATGAGGATATTTACTTTATAAGCAAGACACATGATTGAATTTCACACAAAAATATGCACCCCAAGAGAGGCTCAAAATACAAAACGCACTCGGAGGTTTTCATTCAAGTCAGAGAGAATAATGATTTGTTCACAAAGCAGCAGTTATGTTTATATGTATAATTCATATGGAAATGACTCGGGCGGGCATGCAAAGAAACAACAAACAACAGCTTTTAAATCTGCAAGGTCATTTAAACCGGCTGCAGCGTTCGAAATATCTCCGCAGTGAACTGTTTGTGCGCTCAGATTGAAAGCCCCGAGGGATTGAGAAGCTACAAAGTCATTCGTCTGTCTGTTTGGCATACTGTTGGTTTGGGGTCTTGTTCCTCGCATTCACCCTGTCACATTCCATCAAAGCAAAGCAAGCCTCAAAGCCCGCTCTGTTGTATTTTTTATTTTTTTAATTTTTTTTAGAGAACTTTTACAGAGTTCCTGGTCGTTTGAGTTTATGAGGAGTCGTTGGCCGATGGTGAGATGAGCTCTCCTGCCGAGGATTAAGCTGATACAGTACGTTGGTCTCTGAGCGTGCAGGGCACAGGCCAGGGCAGTAGGGCAGGGCGGTAGTCAGGCTCTCCTCCTCCGCCTCCACCTTCTCCTGCACCATCCTAGCAACACTAATTACATTACTGGGGAGACGGGATAATCAAGTCTTAATGAGGCGTGAAAGCCTTCAGTGCTGTGCTTGACATGACAGCTTCTACCGACAGAGGTGTGTGAACCACCACCTTTTTCTAATTCAGGAAACCTCGGTTGAGTTGTTGGATGTGGACGTAACAAAGCAGCTGTGCAAAAAGCATCTGACACCCCTTCCACATCAGACTACTGACCCGGGAAATAGGCCTGTCAGATTTTCTTTTCAAATATACTGTGGCTCAAGGTGAGAACAGTGTTCTTTGTAATATTTTGCAAATAATGTGGTCTAGCAGTGTAGTTTTTGATTAAATGTGAAGACTCAACAGTTACAGTACCAGACCCTGACTGGATGACAACAGCTAATTCAAAGGAGATAAACCTGCTGAGTGGAGTCTTTCCCGTTCAAATGCTGAGAAATTTTTTATGACTGGAAGGTTTTCATTAAGGGCTCTTTTCCACTGCAATGGTACTAAATCTTTAGATCTTCCTGTTGCCAAGGGTCCAGTTTCAGTTCCACTTTATTTTTTGGCCCCTGTTCGACTATTGTTGTGTTGTCAATCCAGTTTCACGAGATGTCCATTTGAATTTAAACAGGAAAGCGCAAATTGTTAATTCTCCCAATGATTTGTATATGTCTCTTCCGTAGCATAACTGTATATTGCCTCAGAGAGCTCCATATTCTGCTGAACACTCGTTTTGTGCCATCACACTTTCCCTGGGAAAATATACTCTGCAAGACAGGCAGAACGGAAAACCAAAAATTCCCACATGTGAGGGTACTGGGCTTTGACCATGATCCTGAGCAATGTCAGGTAAAAATAAAATTGTATATGTTTTAAAAACACCTGTAAATAAACTGAATAATTAAACCTGAAACACAGAAAACATTGTGGTGTTGCATTAAGATTACTTTAAGTTATTTGCGTTGTTAAATGTGCAATGGTGGTCGCTGTTTTCTGTCCTGACTACAACAGTTACTGTTTTCTCTGAAGTCGATTGAAACACAAACAATAACTAGAAGAGTGCACTCAGTGTCGTGCAGATCTCCGCCAGGCGTGTGTGTGGACACAGTGTCTATATAAAGTAGACAGTTGTTGTTGCTTTGTGCCACAACTCGTTGTAGAGAGGGTGAGAGGGGTTTTCCATGATGGCTTTGATCTTGTCCCTCGTCCAAAGACCCGAGAAGATTAGGCAAATTAGTCCGCTGATGTATGAAACAGCGACGGCTGTTTTACACTTCATTTTTTACAGCCATAAAGCATCAGGCTATTTAAACGATTTTAAGCCCTGCTTGTTGACAGATTCCATCAGCCTCTGATACTTTTTACAGTATTGTTCTCCTGTGTGTCTGCTCTGCGTTCTGTTGACTTTCTTTGTTGCCCAGAAAACGCAACAACTTTGTAACATAAAACATTCCTGTGTGCAAGGCTCAGTGTCAATTGCCTGGCTGTGCTGGAGTATGAAAGAAGTTTAAGAATAACAAGTAACAGGTGAAGCGAGATAAATCTGAATCTAAATCACTGCACATCAACTGAGATGATTACATCTACATTTATGGATAGTTTGTGACACGGAGACTGATAACTGGAACGCTTGAGAATAAATTAGTGAGCGTTACGATAGAGCTTCGGAAAGGACTCAAAGGGAACAGGAAAAAAAAAGAGAAGGCAGAGTGTTTTGTTCTCCTCAGGGACAAGCTTATGCTCCTCGAGATTATCACTTTCCCCTGCTGGGGGATTTGTCACTGATCCCTCGTGCAGTGAGGAGCAGGCAAGCTATTTAGTGACGCTCCCTTAGGAATGCATAATACAATAGGATAATACAACAGAAGATTGAGAACATTTTCTTTTGCAGAGAGAAAAATATCCTAACATCAACGGCTGCTCGCATCAATGATACTCCTACTCAGCTGGGCTGAAACGTGCACACACACTCACACACACACATGCACACACACACATCAGATGAACACACCTGTCACTCTAGTCTATTTCTCTCTCACACACACATTGTTGCTCCAGACTGTGAAATGTCAAACCGTGAGATGCCAATCATTCCTGCTCATTCCATTTGCTGCTCTCATTTCCTTCCACACCCCCTACTGCTAGCACTCCTACAGCTCCATAACTAGCACCTGATTAGGAGTGTTACTAACCACTAAAACATCAGGCACGGTACAGCACAATACATCCACACCCCGCAGAGACTCCTGGAAAGACCTCATTATCTCCCCATCAACTCCACCACTGGCCCTGTCTGGCAACAGGACACAATCCCATCGTTTCCCCACCAATTTAAAGGGCAACACAGTGCTGGAAAATGCCAACAGAGTTCTAAAGCTGTGGAGTCGCTTTCTCTCCCCTCAACACAACATGAGGGAACCAGGCACACCTCATGAAACATGGATGAAGCACCTTCAGGCAAACACTGCAGGAATCAAACTATTGGCTGCCCTGGAGAGAGATGCACTGCTCTTAAGGAATTGTGTTTTTCACATGCATTGCGTCACCCGGGCCAATTTTTGGTGTAATTAGCCGTTCAACTGTGCGAGTGTTTAATAACTCCGATGCCGTGGAATTGCCTTTAGCATTTCTTAACAACGTTTACATAAACGCGCCTCCTCAAAGTTGGTTTAATGACTAGGTAATGGAGCCTGTGAGGCCTCTGACGCTTATCCCCATAAAGTACCTGTCCTGAGCTGGCCGATAATCGATGCCATTAAAGGTGCCATTGGGTGTGTAGTTCGCATTTGGGCTGCTGCCACAATAGATGCATGCAAAACAATAAGGTAGCTGTTGTCCCCCGGCTCAGTCAAACAACACCCAGTCTGTGTTTGCATGCTTAAAGCAAAGTGGCCCTGGAGCCGTTGTGTTAAGTTTTATTTGTGCATATATATTTTCCCATGTCAGTAAGTACCCTATCATTTCTTTGCAATTTACCCTTAATGTAGGAATATCTATTTTGTGGAACATAATTAGAGTCCCACAGCACTTTGAAGAATTGGGAATTTGGATGTCATTTTCATCTGTTTGGCAGCCCTGACAGTCTCCCCTATTTCTCCCATCTCCAATAAGCTCCGTCTCTCTCTTCATTCCACCTCCTAACTACGCTGCAATCAAAACTGTCAGTCACAGTTAAGGCTCTAAATACCTTGCGACTCCCCAATCAGGCACGCCACTCTTGCTTTACCTCAAACGGGCCCTAGCCGGTCCCGCATCCCATCTGTCCATCATGCTTCAAGCTCAATTTTAAAGCCACTTTAGCGCATGAAAAATTGACTTGTTATCACCTCAGGATGACAAATTATTCACCAACAGGCTACATTAAATGGCTCAAAAACATAACCTTGACAACACCAATGCAATAGCATCATGTGATTATGTACCTACTCAAACGCAGGGTTGAATGTAAGTAGCAGCACTACAGTTAAAAACCCCTTACTACCTGACTTCCCCTCAAATTTCCCCTTGAGTAAATTCAAAATCAGAAAAAAACATTTTTTCCATATTGCACAGCAATGTCACATATATACAGATACTTATCTGCTGGTTCCAGTGCTTCATTGAAGCTACATCATGTTTATTTTGAGTGAAATATTCAAAGCTGCCATTGTTTAATTTCTGCAGCATTACATCAAATAGTAAATATTTACATTCCTTTTGCATAATGTTATACACATTTCCCTGTAATTCAGCAGGACACATTTGGTATCTTTGGAAACCTTGGGATCTCCACTAGAATTTAAAGTTCTGTGGATTTGAACAAAGCTCGTCCACACAGCAATGATAAACCTACTGATGGGACTGTCAGTACGGGGTTTAAACCATAAAAGACATAGTGACTTTTGTTTGAGGAAGCACAATGCTGCAGCAGCCTGAGTATAGTTATAGTATCCAGTGACTAGTTAGTTCATGGGGTTTGCTGCAGCAGATTTACAGACAGCTGACAAGCAGCAATGAAACCTCTATTCTGGCTCTAAGTGCGCCGTCTTGGCCATGATGTTCATCTCACATCACTATTCCACCGGACCACATGCTGCATAAAACGCCTCGCCCTCTGCGCCACCTTTACATCGCTTCGCCCACGTCACGTTTGGATTTATGCGCGGGCTGACAGCTCTATTAAGCAGATTGCTGATCATCTGGGAGCCAAACTTGAAAGGACACATTTCAAGCCTTTTTGGTTTGCACACAGCATGACTTCCTGATGGAGCCATCAAGCAGTACAAGATTCTTTGGCTTCCCTATTGTGGCGCCACAAAATGGAGCTCTTTGGTACGAGGCTCGTCCAGATTTTATTTCCCTGTATAATACTTAAAGAATAAATAAGACTTTTCACTGCCCCATTGCACAAAACTACCATAACATCTGCAGCAGTGTAATAGGGCTGTTGATCAATACCAATGACTGTGCTTCCTCAGGTGATGAGATTGCTGGATTTGAAAACTAA
The DNA here is from genome assembly GCA_900302535.1 of Neoniphon sammara. Taxonomy (NCBI): domain Eukaryota; kingdom Metazoa; phylum Chordata; class Actinopteri; order Holocentriformes; family Holocentridae; genus Neoniphon; species Neoniphon sammara. Next base: position 100,631 of record OMKZ01016205.1, on the reverse strand, counting down.
CTTTCCAGTTCTTTTTTTGTGCAAAAACTCAAATTCAAAATGCCACACATTCCCTTTTGTTGATGATGCTATCGAAATTTTTTTTTTTTTTTTTTTTTTTGAC
>OMKZ01016205.1:63281-100508 GCA_900302535.1 Neoniphon sammara | reverse complement strand
TTGTAAATTTTTTTTTTTTTTTTTTTTTTTTTTTGACTGTGTGCAAAAGTGCCGTGACCTCTCCTAGGCTTAAAACAGAATTCATCTATCTCCCCTCCAGGCAGCACCTGTATGGCAGGCAGCCAGCGATGTAGCCATGACCTCTGATGTAGCACTGTGTACATTGAAACAAAGAGTATAGCTGCCAGGGGCTACCAGCTGTGCACTTGGCTGAAAACAGAGCGGGAGATGAGTAAGAGAGTATTTGGAGAGGCGGGGCGCGGGGGCAGATCCCCAAAGGCGGTTCCCTGTCTCTCTCCTCAAGCTGGACGGGAGCAGGTGGACTTTCATCTAAACACCTTCAGATGAGCACATTACTCACTGAGACCTCCGGAGCTCTGCCTCAGTGTGTGTGTGTGTGTGTGTATGTGTGCTTATGTCTGAGTGTGTATTCATGTCTTCGTCTTCAGCTCTTGTGCAGCCATGTTACATCACCGTAAGCCTCTCAAAGTCTTCCTGTCCGTCATGATACTTGTGTGAGGATAAAACCTGGCTGATGTCATTAGCTGCCGGCTTTAAGTGAGGGCTATCTCAGCCACACAGGAAACTGAGCTGTGAGAGGTCGCGCACGAAGCTCTTGCTCATGCCACTCGAATTATCCAAACTGGGAATGCTTCAGTGCAGTGGCTAGATATGCACTATTGGCACTATTGGTTGTTGTTCTAATTTTATAGTCAAAAATGGGTATGAAATGTGACTTTGAATCACCTTAGCCACAAAAAAACATGTTCCCCGGCATTCCTATCAGCACAGGACTGAACTCATATTTACATATTATGTGACAAATATATCTAAGTAAATACACATCAACACTTGTTTAGTGACTGGTTAACAGTTGCTTGTGCTTCATCATAATATCAAAGGGTTTGATTCAAATGTGGTTTTGAAGGCCAATACCAATAGAGACTGAGATCAGTGATATGTCTACTCTCCATGTAATACTTTTAGGTGGGTTAGCAGCTCTTTGAGGCAGGGTAAACACACCACACATATTCAGCGGTAGGGGAAATTTTGAGATTCAGTAGTCCTTTATGTGGAAGGAAAATAAATTTTCATTACAGGTTTTACAGGCTGTTTTATGTATCTGAGGTCAGGGCGGAGCCACCATCATATCTAGTGAACGATGTAACTGGCCAATATCTGATAGTTTTTAAAAGGCCAATATCATCCCAATTTACTGTAAAACCAATATATCAGTCTAATCTTAGTTAATAATATATGCTGTGCCATGTGAGTTATTACTGACTAAGATGAAAAAGAACTCAAATGTGTTCGCTTTAATTTTACACATGGTTCAAAAATGAAACTAAGTAGCCTGTCTGCTTCTGCTTGTGCCACAATTGCAGATGAAGTCTTCTAAAGGGAAACCATGATTATATAACATTCTCTATATTACCATCCTTATATTATAATCAGTATCAGCTTATCTTATTTAAAAAAATCCGTGATCAGCTTAAAAAACAAAAAAACAAAAAACAATCCCAATCCAAAAAGCCCTAACCAAAATTAGACTTGGAGTGTAATGTGAGATGGATTCTAGAAAGATACAGTTTATGAAGATATTACCATGGCTATTTAGAAAAATGAATGGGATAAGCAGCACATGCAGTGCTTCCATTTTAAGATTTCAGCTTTTTGAGCATTCACTCTATTAGTTTCTGTTATCTAGCCTTCTCTCTGTGACGCGCCGTGATAGTGTCTCCCATATCTCTCCCTCTTCTTTACCAGACACAATGTGATCGTGATAAGTAGGTCCCAGTTCCACTTGCCATCTTTCTGAAGAGGTGTAAAATTGAATACCACACAACGCACTGAGCCCTCACATAATAATATCAGCGCTCGCAGTCAGTCAGACGCTATCGAATCAAGTTATCATGCATCAAACATAAGAGCGTGAGAGGACGGGTTGAAAAATTGATATGAGAAATACAATTGGATATCACGGGAGCTTTTGTAGCATATCACGCATGCACGCCCACAGGACACACACATACAGACACAAACGCCCCCCCTCGCTCTCTCTGTCAATCACACATACACAGCAACACACCAACAGCCACACATTTACACATCAACTATACCCAAGTACAACAGAAAGGCCATGCAGTGACAGCGGCTGTCCCCTGTTAGAGCTGGGCTTCGTGCTATTCTGGAGAGAAACACATGGATCAATGAACCTCCAGCGACCAAATGGACCTTTTATTGTTGCCTGCTAATGCCAGTTTCCCTCTCTAGAGAACCACTTAGTAGGCACAGAGTGCAAGCCACTTATTGTGCAGGGAGCTGGTAGTCAAGCAACCAGGAAATGGACTGTGTACTGTAAATGCTTCAACAGCACTCTCACTATCCCACCTTGTTTCTATGGATTTCTACACATCCGCAACTCCAGACAATTGGGCAGCTGCTCATTCTATGGCAACCTTCATTCTGGTTTTGTGTGCACAGGCTTGGTGGTGTGTGTGAGTGACATCCAGATGGCCATCATAGCTCTGAAGGCCATACAGGTTACTGAACACTGATGCACAGCTGCACACTGCACTTGCTCACCTCATCCTAAACCAAAAAGATGCCTCTCCTGTTGGGCAGGAGGCCGGCACCAGTTATGTGTGCCTGCAAAGCTGGAAGTTATGCAAAACACATTCTGTGGATCAAAGGGTTTGTGCGGCCTATAAAAACAGTCAAACAAGTCTGAAGTTTTGCAAAGAGGCAAAAAAGTGCTATACAAATACAGTGATCATCATTATTATTAGTTATTATCTTGAGATCCAGCTCTTATCTGCTGGGCTGCACTCATCAAACATTCAGGCTGCCCCATCACTGAAGAAGAGGGGTGCCACTGAGCTGTGTGTGCAGTCTTTGATAGCACATCACAGCCGCCAATACAACCTGAAATGACATCTGACAGCGCAGTGCAATGGGAGGATTTTTTTACAATCACACCGGGATTTCAGACTGCTTAGAGAGAGAAAACTCCTTGATATTGCCAATTACAGCTCCCTGGAAATTGCTTAATAGCCAATTCACAGTGGCTTCGGCATGGCATTCTGGAGCGAATGAGACAGAAGGAGAAGAGGCGATATGAAAGCAGACAGATAAAGTGATAGGGCCGAATGAGGGAACAGCTGCAGGGCTGAACGCCGACATGGACCATGCCTTCGACTTATGCTGTGCTGATCAATAGGAGACATGCAGCAGCAGCAAGCCACCGACCAACTCACAGCCTCTACTGTCAGCACCAATGTTGACTCCCCCTCACAATACTGACAACACCCATTCCACAGTGTGTACACACTCCCACAAAAAGCCAAGGGACATGCCTGTATCAACTGTGGCATCTAAGAATAATTTTTTTTCTTTTTTTTTTTCACCTGACTGTGTTGCATATTCTCAGATCTGTTCCCTTGATATGGTGAGAAAACTGGGAAAGTGAACATGTGACTCAGAGGAATAAGAAGTAGCTTTGATCTGTGAAGAAAAAAAAATGTGCAAAGACACAAACTGCCAGGCTGTGCCGCTCATTAGACGGAGCTCAGCCCAACATGATGCAGTGGTGTGTGCTTTTTCTCCCAGATAATCCAGCTCACAGCTGCTATGGTTTGGTCTGTTCAGGATGCATTTGTGGCAGGGGGTGTTTGCCATGAAATGTGAGCAGTGTATACATTAGACCTAACATCTGGCTATAGTGGTGCTACAAACCTCTTTCTCTGTCAAAGGTTAGTGCCAGTATGAAGTTAGATGGATTACTACTGAATGAAAAGTTAATCACTGATAGGACTCAGTGGTTGCTCTTTGTGACATTGGTGGTCAGTGGAGATTTGAGGAACCTCTTGAATTAGAATAACAATAGAAATATGAGTGCAATATTCATGAATGTGATCGTTATTGCTTATGATAATTTAATTCAATAGATGAACATGAACAACTGGTTCCTAGCAGATGCAGCATCATCAAGCTGTAGAATCAGAATTTAGATTTATCTCACTAAAGTGAAGACAATTCTGAACCAGACATTGTACTTAAAATCATCCTGGCTTTTGCATCAGTCACCTTTACAGTCCTGTCCTATGTGTTCCCCAATGGGGCTCTGCATATGTGTAACATCAAGAATTTTGTTGCAAGAAAATACTCTTCATTCATTTTCATGTCTATTAAAAATTCTTCTTTTTTCCAAGGTACAACAAAAATCAAACAATCTCACCAGTAACTGTTTGGTCAAGGTCATGTGAATGACATGGCCTGTTGATTGTAGTGATTTTCTTCCATGTGCATTAGTGTCTAGTTGCAATCTAACAACAAAAAGTTGTTAAATGCTGACATTCAGTGTAATTTTCCTTAAAGCATTGCCAGACTGGAGATTGGCCAAGAGCTGGCTGAGATATGAAGCCTGGTTGCATCAGTTATTTGAAAATGTAATATTGGATGGGAATCAAAATCTATGTGCAAGCAAATTTTCTGTCGGTTTCAAATATATATTGGGAATTCAACAGAAAATTATTAACAGCGAAAAGCAGCACTTCAGTGAATTACAAGTGAATTTCCCCGTTGTGGGATAAATAAAGTACAATCTATCTATCTATTCAGCCAGTGCTACAATATATTAATGTCCTGGTCTTTTGATTTTAGTTTTCCCTTTTTATTTTCATATGGTGTGACTATGCATGGTGGATTTAAAGACATTAGAGAGACCTTTTCTCGTTGAATCAGAAAAAAACATTTGCATAATTCCAAATTAACCCCCTGGTTAGAAGGTAAGTACTATGTAATGTAGTATGCCTCATTCCATTGTACATGGAAAATCACTGGGGACTTACCTGATTCAATAATGTAGTGGAGTGTGAACCCTCTATAGTTTGCACAGAGTAAACCCACCTTTTCAACCTGTCATGAGACATCAGTTCATCACAGTCACTAGTATCAAAGTGATGGAAGTTATATGAGGTAGACTTTAGGTACCAATATGCATAAGTTTCTGAAAATGTAACAGATTTTTGTTTTGTGTTGGTGACTGTTTGCCTCGTGATCACCAACTGGAAGTCACAGTTTACCAGCATTTTATTACATCACTGCATGGTTCTGAGGATTAGACTAATCTGTAGGCCAGTGCCTCCCAAAGTGGGGCCCTGGGACTTCTAGGTGTCACTGAAGGGGTTCAATGGGGTCCCGAACAAAATGAGAAATAGTGCATTTGTATATGATGAATATATTTCATCCTTTAGAAGTCAGCAAAGTGAAAGTATATGCAGTATGATTCACTTTGCTCATTGTTATTGTCACCCCACTTAAACTATAGTAGCATAGTTTTGTATTAAGTTATATTCTGAAAAGCTCTCAGATGGCATTTCACAGGATAAAACCTTTTTAGACAGAGGTGGTCAAATGTCTATCTATTTGTAGTCCTTGACATAAAAAAATGGGGTAACCTCTAGGCCTCTTGATACAGTCCATATACCCTTATGAAAATATACTAACTTATGAACTTCAGGCTGCTCAGGAGTTTCCAGCAATTTTATGTTAAAACCCCAAAATAGACACACATCAAGACACATCTCATAACATTTCCTCTATATGAGAAGATTACTGATGAATTGCATAACTGTCTACACCTTAGGTGGGTAGATAATAGTACTGGGAATGAAACCTGATTAGAGCAGTCATTCATACTATAATTGGGATCATTTCCAGTGAATTAAATGATGGTGGAATTAATCTGTTGCTCATTTTGCAGAATGGGAATGCCCGGGGGCTCCCTGACCCCACTTTGAGAACCACTGAACTGTTTCATGAACTTCCACCTGTAGTCTACAGCAGCAGCAGCAGCAGCATCAGTAGAGTCTCCTACCTGCAGCCAGCTGCATCCAGCCGCAGATCTTGTACACGGTGCCGGTGCTGCAGAAGAAGAAGAGCGCAAAGCAGCCGATGCAGGTGAGGACCAGCACCATGGACATGCCGATGAAGAAGGAAGCGGCCTTGAACGCACCGGAGGGGATGGTGCTGAACTCGGTGAAGCTGCCCTGGCAGGTCAAGTCCCGGGACAGCCCGTTTCCGATGCAGTAGTGGAACAGACCGAAGTAGCCTGCCTGCGGCGTGTCCACACCGTCTCCGATCCAGTAGGGCTGGATGAAGCACACCACGTTGACGATGGCGAAGAGGATGGTGAAGATGGCCCAGAGGACGCCGATGGCCCGTGAGTTGCGCACGTAGTTGGTCTGGTAGATTTTGGCAGCCTCCGACGCGGGGAGCATGGTTGTGGTCGTGGGGGCCCCAGGGACCATCCTCCGGTCTCTCTCAGTGTGTGGAGGGTTACTCTGAGTTTATAATAGACTAATCTGCCTTTACCAAACTAACATACGCCGCATCGGATCCTATACAAGGCATGGTCAGTCCACAACTTCTGCTCATCTGCCTCTCTCTGCTTTTGCACAAGTCCGACCTATGTGGTCCCAGCTGCGCCCACAGCATCACTGCACTCTCGCGTTCATGGCACGGTCTGATTTTGTTTCTGTTCTTCTTATTTTCTCGTTTGTCCATTCACTAGACTACGATAGCGAAGCATGCGCTCGGGAAAACAAGCAGTAGCCTCAGATCCATCCTCTATTCAGAAGCCCATATCTCACAGCCTTCAGATTCAAAATGCCCCTACCTGAGCCGTGGCACAGATTATTCCGACAAACAGTTTATCCGAGGGAGGTTCAGCGCTGCAAATCACTATATGAGGCACTGTAAGATGTTGCTCAAACAACATATCTAAATGGTCCATCTGCGCTCGATGCCGACAGACCATCAACAACCGCAGCTTAGATCCTATTGAATTAGAGTTGGAGGGTAGCCTCGGATATTATAGAGCCAACCCACATCCCTTAATCCCGGTCTGACGTGTTATTTCCCTATCAGACGCGCGAAATCTTAAACAACCACCAGTTCTGTTAGAAAGCACAACATTGTAGAGCACATGAAATTATATTCACACAACACCCCCTCCTCTTTGCTGCATTTAATATGCGCATAACGCTCCGACAAATGCACCAGAGGGGACACGGTTATAAATAACCGACCCCAACGAGAAAACATCAATATTATAAGAATCTTCCTATAAGAATTTGCAGTAGGCTGCAGTATTAGTGAGTTAAACTGACCTTATTGTAGGCTACTTGACTGTAAGCCTATTTGTGTTTTCCTGATGTGAGTATAGGCTATTAGGCTATGATATTCCTGGAGACCTAACAGTTAGACATTTAAAAAATATATAAACAACATACATACTAAGTGCAGTCCTTGATTTCTGCGTAAAGATGTACATGTACTGTATATATTGTAAAAAAGACGCTATGTAGCCTATATATTGGATGTTTGGCACCAAGAAGGACAGTCATATGATTGTGGACAAGTTTAAACATCCTTAAGCACAACAGTATTGCGATTGTTATTTATTTTCTTTTATATGCAGTTATTATATTACATTGTTTTTTTCTCTCTCACGCTCTTTTGAGGGACAGAGGGATTATCAGGAATTATCAGACCTGCAGATGATCTTGTTCTGCTGCGTTCGTACTGTCTTGGTGCAGACCTGCAGATGATCCTGTATCCTTTGTGTTCTGCAGTCTTTGTGTATTGTTGATTGTGTTGAAAACAGTGGCTGCAAACCAATCTTCTTCAATAAATGCAATAAAGTAGGAATTGAATTGAATTGAGTTGAGTTGAAAAGAAAAGAAAAGAAAAGAAAAGAAAAGAAAAGAACAGAACCTTAATCGATGCCGCAATAAATTCTTACCCACACAAACCCTGAACACTTAAATTCAGATACCTTTAGTCAGGATAAAAGGTAAGTCTATATCTGAAAACTACATTACCCATAGTTCTGTTCTCGGCGGTGATTGACCAGTGACCAAAGACGCTCGCCTGACGTAATCTGAAGGCGCGCGCGAAACTCCTGTCAGTGTTTGCAGCTGTTGGTGTTCCAGTGTTAGTTTACTTTTCACTGCAATTTAACGTTGTTGCACGTTTTGTTTTGCATGTAAGGCTATTTTAATTCGAACCTTTCTTATTTACAGCGAATAGGTTCCTGTAGCTTTTCTTGTTTGGCTCAGTTATTTACGGAACAGTCGACTTCGCCAGTCCATAGCTCCCAGACGTTGCCTTTCAACGTGTAGGAACGCTAAGCTAGTTAACGTTAAAACTTGTTTGTTTTTAGCCGCATGGCACCCATCTCGTCAAAAGATACACATTGAAGTGGTTGGTAGCACGAAGCCCAGAATGACAGCACTTCTTCAGCGTTCAGGCTATGAGGAGGAGAGGCTGCAGAGGGTGGCAGAGAAGCTACCCTGCAGAGATGTTCAAGCAGGGATGCTGCTGTCGCTAATGGGAGAGGTACGTTTCTATATAATGGAGCAGTGCTGCTGGAGCAGTTTTGTGAGTTGGTTTTATTTTTCTTAGTTTTAGCGGTAGTGTTTTGACTCTTATGGTGGATAAGGAGAAAGTGTAGCTGTTCACGTCTTCATTTAACGAATGAGGCACATGTACATAGTTATACTACACTGTTAATTTGGCTTTGACCACAAACCTGAAAATAATGTTTGAATTATTATGCTCTATTTCGTTTTTGTTCGATTTAGTGGGAGAGATACAGTTTATTTAAATTTCTTGTAATACTCCAGTGTTATATTTCAGTTGGCTAAAATGTTTTGACTTGATTAGTTTAGGTGCTGTTTAACTATACTAACTTCACAATATTTGTTTGTAACAAATGCACAGTTAACTCTTCAACATCACCTTCAAAGTTAAATAGTATCATCAAAGCATGTTTGACATTAGTTTGTATCATTGTAACATTAATGCAGTTAGCTGGAGACCTTATATAGACTTGTGTTGATCATGATAAAATGCAGACTGTAGCAACAGTTTCATTGCATTGTTATTCAAGGTGCTGATTTTTGTTTGCTTGTTTTTGTTCCCACAGCCAGAACAATATAGCTTCCCCTCCATCTTCATCTATGGCCATCGTGCCTCAGGGAAGAGACATGTGATACACACTTTGTTGAAGGAACTGGAGGTGAGACACTCGCTTTCAGCAGCGGTTGCCAAACTTGGGTCCAGGGACCCTTCGGGGTATTTGAGTCCCCAGCAAATGAGAAATAGTTTAATTGCACTGACTTCACTGTTATCACCCCAGCGACTGTACAGACAGACCACAAAAATAATTGCTGCTTGAGGTCCGTTGCTCCTTTACATGACAAAGTTTGATGACTTCTGGCTTAGAACATCTGTCTTAACCTTATGTTTGGTGCATTTTGATGGTTAGAAATCTCTTCTATTGCACAAATGTCAAATATTTGATCTTTTTAACAAGTAACAATATCCATCACCACTCATGCATCCTTTAGCTAGACCTTGAACCCCTACCTGCTCACTCTAGATAGGGTCATCAGATAATTGGCTAATAAGGAAATCCTCCTTCCTTATTATAGCTTTTGTAGTTGTTTTTGCATCCCTATGCTTACACGTAGTGACACCAAATAGAATTAGAGGGGAGCTGTGGCGTGATGTAAAAACAAAGTATAAGTCATGAATTTCGGGGAGCTGATCCAGTGTAGAGATGTGCATTAACTGCGCACATGTATCACACTAATTTTCCATCATCATTCTCCCCCCACTCTCTCTCTCTAGCTGCCTCATGCCACAGTCAGTTGTGTTGAATGTGTCTCTGTTGCGCTGCTGTTCGAACAAGTGCTGCTGTCCCTTTTTGGCTGTGATGCTGCCTCCCTGCTCCCCCGCAGTCCCTCCCTGTCCGACTTTGTACGCATCTACAGGCAGCAGTGTTCCCAGTGTCCTGCTGAGCAGACACGATACATTGTGAGTACAATGCACTTGACCCTCAACAAAAAATCCTCCCTTCTCAGTTGTCTAGTAAAAAACTGTGTTCTTGTAAAGCTGTTGTCATTATTTATATCTCTTGTATTTGACCTTTTCGGGATTTCATGCTTTGCAGAACCACAATAATCCGTGGAACATCTAATTATTTATAGTCCGGATATGTCACTTAAATGCTTGTATGATAATATTAATATTGGTAACATATGCAAATAGATGCTAAACAAGGCTCCAGATGCATTACCCTGGAGGATATGTGTGATCTACTGCCAATACATTAATGGGTTTAATGTAATATTTTTGTTTGATGATATTTTACATTTGAAAATGAGCTCACTCCAAAGCTAATGTGCTACTATAAAACGCCCATTCACAACCTCTGGCTTATTGATTATGCATGTTGTATTAAATGGCAGCAAACTGCAATCAACTGTGTGTCTCTCTAGGTTATGGAAAAGGCCGAGCTTCTGAGAGACATGGATGCAAATCTCCTCCCTGCTCTTCTGCGTCTTCAGGAATTGGTGAGAACGTGCTTTGTGCACTTTGTGTCATATACTGAGTGAGCCACTTCATTGTTTTTGCACCGGGTAGTGAGCGATAAAGAGCGACTAGAAGAGCTCCTTTTGTAATGAATGACCTTGAGTCGAGCATATTGAGGAGCTCTTTCATCGGTCTCCTACAAGGAGGGATGGCAATCACTCACAGCATTTTAATTAAAGACATCAGAAGTAAAATTTATTTATTTATTTATTTATTTATTTGTGTGACTTAATGTGAAAGCTAATTGTTTCCTGATGGACTAGCATCTTGTTGAGGATGGATTGTGATAGTGATAATAGGGACGTGTCACCGGCATGTCAGGCAGCCTCAGTGCTGCCACACCAGGGTTTGAAGTGATAATTAGGATGCAGATTTGTATGCATGTGATGAATGACAAGATGATTAAGGGTTGTTGTGCCACCCACAAGGCCGTTCTGCAAAAAGTCTTGAACTATAGATCATTTAGTTACTGATTAATCTGAAGATTATTATATGAATTAATTAATCAGAACAACTAATGTTACAATAAAGTATATCATTATTATTATTATTATTATTGCGTCTGGATCCACCTAGGATAAACCTTTAAGGCTGTTGCCAGCTAAATTTATGTTAAAATTCAGGTTATAGATCTGTTCAGCTATTTTAGCATGCCTGTAATAGTGATAATTTCTAGGGCTGACTGGGAAATGAAATGCAGCTGCCAAAAAATTTGCATTTCTGGAAACACCACAGTATCATTATATATAGCTAATTCAAAATTTGTATCGGAGAATTGCAGTTTGGCCATAAATTAAGCCGCAATAGCAAAGATTTCCTTACAGAATCAAAAAAGCAAGCTAAATAGTCTTTTAGATAAGTGACTAATCTTTGCTTGATTAACACAGGTGTAAATCAAAAGTACACATAGTCAGCAATTTAGTCAGTTACATTGCAGCCCTGCTTATGATTGGGCTTCATCACATGTGTCTCATCCAGAAGACACATATTTATCTCCTGTGTAACTTCTGTAACAATTAAACTTGTTGTTTTCAGGTTCAGGACAACGTGACTATCATCCTGCTCAGTGAAATTGTCTGGGACAAGTTCAGACCCAACACGGGCTGTTTTGAACCCCTTCAGCTCCACTTCCCTGATTACAGTAAAGGTACTGTTATACACAGACAAACAGTCCATCATCCAGCGCCACGAATATCCCACAACACACTCCAATTGTGTTGTGCTGTTGTACCTGTGATTTTGTTCTTACACTTTTAGCAGTGGAAGTGGATGGATACTGCATTCCAAAATACCACTTTGTAACCTGAACACTTAAATATGAGAGTGATTGAATAACTGTACTAGATATGTGAGGAACCAAAATCTCCAGCTGGCTTTTTATAAATCTCTTTGTGTGTGCCTAAACAAGGATGACAGTAAGACTGTTTATATTTATGATCTGTGTGTGTGCGTGCGTGCGTGCGTGCGTGTGTGTGCATATGTGTGTGTCCATCCATCTGTCCATCTAGGTGAACTACAGCAGATCCTGTCCCAGGACAGCCATCCGTCTTACTCTGCAGAGCTGTACTCCTCCTACATCAACATCCTGCTGGGAGTCTTCTACTCAGTCTGTCGCGACCTCCGAGAGCTCCGCCACCTGGTCAGACACACACAGCAAGACACACTAATCAATCAGAGTGGACATTTTTCATTGTGGTTTTGATTTTCCTTCATTCTAATATAATTGATTCTGTTTTTTCCAACTAGGCTGCCCTCAACTTTTCAAAGTTCTGTGAGCCTTTGGAAGAAGGAAAAGGTAATACTTGAGAATGGATTCATTTATTTGACAGGCACATCCATTTTTAAAATGACATCTTTTACCCTTTCCTTAGTTTTCATTTGAAGATAGGCTTTCCTTTTATGTGCACACTGTTCAGGGGTTTTATATATATTTTATTTTGTGTGGTATGGTTTGTGACTTTTTTTTTCATGACACAGAACTTATACTCCTTTCTCTTGGAAATTTGTTTTCTTATTTTTTTCCTTCCTGTTTGCATCACTTACTGCAGTACTGTAAGCAAACATAGCCTTGTCCCATATTATTACTGTGGCTTAATCGTCCTTTTTTTTTAGTAATGTTTGTTTATTTTTTGTCGTCAGTGAAAGAGAGCGACACGCACAAGCTGTGGAGAAACATTGAGCCTCATTTGAAAAAAGCCATGCAGACGGTGTATCTTCGGGAGGTGTCCAGGTCTGTGTTTTTGTCCTCCTTATGGTGAATGAAAAATAATCAAACCCTGACAGTTTTCATCTAATGACTCACCCGAGTAATTTGCCTGTTTTGATGCCTTTGCTAACGTGGGCCAAGAAGCAGTGCAGTAGTCTGTAATACCATTAGCTGTGGTTCCTTCTCACCACAGTGTGTGTTGTCTCCCTTTCTCTGTTTAGTGTTCAGTGGGAGCAGCTGCAGCAAATGGAGGAGAAGGAAACTGGAGCTGTGAGAGGTGGGAAGATGTGTATCAATATACAGGTTTCACTTAATCATGAAGATGAAATAATGTGACTGCTGAACAGATGCTGATAAAGCCATTGATAGGATGGACTTAAGTGACTGTGCCATGTTCTACTTCCTGTGCAGTCAATAACTTACAGTATCATGGTGCATCATTCTTATTAATTATGAGCTCCCTTATATTGATGTACATTTCAAAAGTTCAGTGACATGTACCTGTTCAGCCTTGAATGTAGGAACACAGTTTTATACAGACTAGTAATTGAAGTACCTGAACACACAAGTGTTTGTATTATTAGACTGAGGATGTTCTGCTGACTACATTCATTCCCTACCTCCGTAACCTTAATCCCCACCACTTCATGCATAACCTCACAAGCTAATGTTTTATCATAACCTAAACCTAATCCTAATTCTAATATTAACACTAAGATCAAGTCCTAACCTAAACCAGCCCCTCGAAGAAGGGGCTGGTCCTTGTTTTGTAGTTTTTTCCTCATCTTTCTATTCTTGTGGGGACATTTTGTCTTGAAAAAGATAGAAGTACAAGAACACACTCTTTTCCACTCTTTGTAATTCTTTAGGCAATAAAAAACAACAATCGGTATTGTTTTGGTATCTTTGTCACCTCTACAGCGCATATTGATAAAATTATTTTGTTATAGGCTGCCTTAAATGTCATGTTAAAATATCACTGTACCTCTTTTTGCACGTGTGGTAAAAGAAAAATCAACCTCAAAACACCAACACTGTTAAAAACTGATGGTTTTCTGTTGTTTGGGATTGTTTTTTTTTTCGGTGATGCCAAACAGCAGTAAACATCAGGTTTAGGAGTCAGTCCTTCAGAAACAAACATCAAAGGCTTCTTTCTAGACTTACCATTTTGCAGCAACATTCACGTATCACAGGGAGAAATCCACTGTAGAAGAAGCAAAGATACCAATTTCATCACCACCCTCAGCCTCAGTAGATAGACCCACTTTTTCTCACCTGGAAAAACCTTTTTTCTTGCTGTTACTATGGTATCACGTTATTACTCTTCAGCAGCATTTACTGAACGCAAGAAATTCCACCCACAGAACTTATATATACTGTATGTTTAATGTACTATTTCAGGTACGTTCTGTGGGGGATGTCAGAAGTTATTTTGGGAAATGTAGGAAATAAAGTAAAGGTAGATGAAGTAGGATGAAGCACAGTGGGAACACAAAAAAGTAAATTATAAGACAATCAAAAAATACTGGAATTGAACAGCACAGATTGATGATATTATATAACAGTATAAAATGAGTTTCCTGGTGTTGTTCTGTATCTGTTACATTGTATTTATTTCTCTCCTCACTAAGGGCTGTCTGCTCATGCTCATGTTGAACTTCCTTATTACTCCAAGTTCCTGTTAATTGCCGCCTACCTGGCATCCTACAACCCTGCCCGCACAGACAAACGCTTCTTTCTCAAGGTTGGTGAAAATAGTTCTCGGATTTTCATCAGTGCCACTAGCAGTGAGGCTCTTCTTCATAATATGCTTCAGTTTGTATAATGTCCCTCTTTTTTCCCCAACAGCACCATGGTAAAATGAAAAAAACAAATTTCCTCAAGAAGCATGAAAAGGTGATTATCTTAATGTGCAGCTGTCATAGATTTCCATTTGTTTCATTCACAAGCTTTAGACATAAACTGTCACTGTTATTATTTTGGACAATCAAGTTTTTTATCTTGCATGGCCTTCATCTTTCTTTCAGACAAGTAACCATCTTCTGGGGCCCAAGCCCTTCCCTCTGGACCGCCTGCTGGCCATTTTCTACAGTGTGGTGGACAGCAGAGTGGCCCCCACTGCCAGCATCTTCTCCCAGGTCCGATTCCAGCATTTAGTCACCACTGATTAGACTGTTGGCAAAATTTCCAGAAAGTCGGCGCAGAGCAGCTTTGTAACCTTTACCCTAACCAAAACAAATTACTCTTCTTTTGTTTACAGCCACATGCAAGAGAAAAATGCATTTGTAGCAAACTACTTAGGGTTGTTTTGTCTGTCTGAGCCACTGTAGAAGCATGGCAAAGCAAGATGGCAGCCCATGTAAAACCGAGACCCGTAGCTTATGTAGATAAAAAGACTTATTCTAACTTAATGAAAACACTGATTCTTAATTTCTAGGTTTTATACACTAATAAAAAACATGTTTATGAATATAATATCCCATTTCTGTCTTTGACTCAGTTGAAATCCTACACACTGTACCTTTAAACGTGCCTCCAGTGATTTAATTTTGCTGCTCGTATAGTCTTAGAGCAGTTTTAATTACTCTCCATGCCAGTCACTCCCAAAGTGGATTCCAGGAATCCACATGAGTCCCTCAAATGCCCACCAAATAAGAAAGTAGTTTAATTTCACACTTTTTCCATTTCACAGATAAGCAAATGAGCGAGAATGTATTATGATCAGAGCTTTCTAAATGATAATTTTCAATCTATCAGTTCTAACATTCCCATTTCTTGATACAAATCGAATACTATTTGGTGTTAAATCAAACTTAATAACCAGAATTTCTCAGATGAATGAGCTTTCTGCCCATATGTTTGGGGATCTTTGGCGAAGTGCCTATCTATTTCTGGCCCTCAGCACAAAACAGTTTGAAGAAATTAGGTTCGACCCAAATCTGTGCAGCTGGCTCTAATCATTTTGTGCCTCTGCAAAAAAGTGTGAAAAAATTGTGGAGAAGAGAAGTGGAACACAGAGTAATGTCTTGTTTCCTGTATTCCCATTTAGATCTCGTCCCTTGTGACCCTGCAGCTGTTGACTCAGGTCGGTCATGATGACCAGATTGATGCTCCCAAGTACAAATGTGCTGTTTCTCTGGATTTTATTCGTGCCATATCCAGGTGTGTGTGCATGATTGATACTGAAGGATTATTGAAAGGCTTTAACATTTTACATTTAACTTATTTTATTATATGGCTTTTTGATGCTGAGAATGAGCTGTGGGTTTTTTCTTTCAGGACGGTGAATTTTGACATTGTGAAGTACCTGTATGACTTCCTGTAAGTATACTGTGCATAAAGAGGGGCGGCACCAGGGAATTTCTACAGGGAGGCACTTAAGGTCAGCTGTTTAGTAAAATGATGAGATCTCTTGGACTATTGGGGAGGATTTTGCAATGCCAAAGGATTCCATTTATGTGTCTCTGCCCCCTTGTGGTTGACCAGTGACACTGTTTTTATTTTATTTTTTTCCCACTGCATCATCACTGTGCCTTAGAATGTGGGATTCACAACCTGCAAAAACAAACTGTCAGTATGTACAAACTAATGTCTGGCCATGTTAAATATTGGTATTTGTAAAAAATAAATAAACACCATGTTGGCTAACTTTATCTTTGTTTCAGTATTATTATAAAATCCTGTATTTCTACACAATCTTTAAACAGTGTTATGATGTTCAAGGTTTCTTCACTTTTTACTCTTAAACCAAAACAGGACATGAATGCAGCTGTGGGGTTGATAAAGAACTGATGCTAATACTACTAAAGCTTCAATAATGTAAATAAATATTACTACGGTGCAGTTAGGTTAATAGAGAAAGACCCCTGCACCAAGAAACTGAATCAGCGTATTTGATACAAGGTGTTCCTGTTATGTGTTCCTGTTTATTCTGGTGTATGAATGTTGTGAAGTCATTTGAGGATTCTGTTACTATGAGAAAGAAAACAAAACAAAACAAAAGCTTGTATTAGGAGTTAAATTCTATAAAAAGAAGCGCTGCTTCCTTAATTAGGCTCCAGTTTACCAATCCCCCTTCAGCCTTTAAACTAAACTAGACAAAGCTTTCTTCCTTGAAGGGTTGCGGGATCTTCACGAGGCTGTTTTGATGATTAAATTCAGCATTCATTCATCCTGTCAGCAGATGATCAAACCAGGCCAGCAGAATTTGAGTTGTTTTCTGCAGAGTGTGTAAGGTGCTGTATTAAAAACAAAACAAAGCAAAAAAAAAAACAGACGACACTGGCCTTTGGGTGATTGTGATGTTTTGAGACTTGAGTCTGAGTGTCACGACTTAATAGTTTCTTGTGACTTTGAAATTAGTTCCTGAGATTAGTTCCTGCTACAGCACCTTTGTGTCTGCGCATCCCATACCAATTCAGATTAGGTTTTTGCCTTTTTGGAGGTGGGGGCATCAAAAATCATTTTCAGTTGTTATGGCAACCAGGAGACTGGACTGTGACTGATTTTCTCATTGAGAGACTGTAATAACTGCACCATCCTTGTATTGATCCACTAGTTTTAGCAAGGTTTTGATTAGTGTGCACAGAACCATTACACATTAGACTGCAATTGTTCATTTTAATCGTAGAAATATATGTAAAAGCTTTAAAAAAAACATACTCCATCTTCAGAAGGCTCCAGTCGAGCGTAGCCATGGAACATAACAAATGTCATCTATGTAGTTATGCCCACTAGGCAGCAAGTCATTCAGGCAGAGCATACACCCACACACTGAAATACTATTTATTTATTTATTTATTTTCTCAGAGACAGTGAAAATAGACGTTACAGGATAAAAACATGCAACAGATGTATCGCACACAAGGTCTCCAGCCTTGGGTAATTTGCGACCCCTGTGCCTGGTTAGGCTTTTTAATTATAAAAGACAGCCAATACAAATTTCAAGAATAAATATCTATATATTTATACATATACATATCTATATCTATATATATATGGATATGTGTGTATATATATATATATATAACATACAAAATGCTGTAATATACTGTCACTATTTGCCTTTCCTCAGCAACTTGGGAGTTTATAGAATACAGTAATATTTAGTCCATGACTCTTGGATAAACACTCAAATAGAAATACAACTGTTACTGTATTGGACCCATTGAACTCAATCAAATTAGCAGATTGTTAAGTACAATGGAGAGCCATAGCTTTCTCTTGTAGATCCCAATGGCAGAAACAGCTCAGCAGAGCTTTGACTAATTTGATGCAGAGGGACTCAGGAAAAAAAAGAGAAATATATGGAGAGCACAGTTTAGTAGATGTAGCTGCCACTTCTTTGTCCCCTGGCATCTTGGCTGTGACCTGATGGTGTCTCAGACTCAGACTGACTGGGCGGTCTGAGGGATCATCCTTCACATCAAGGTGACTTCGAAGAGCTTAGGAATACTAGACAAGGACAAGAGCCCGCTGGCAGAGGTTGACAGAGTCATACCAATGCCTTTAAAGTGCATACGTGTCAATCTTTACAGACATTCAAGATGTCAGTGTTTAATTGCCATCATATTAAACTGTATTCAACCTGTTACCAGATAAGAAATAGCTTAAGTTTAAACAGGATGAGGTAGTCTGAAGGGACAGGTCCTAGACACTGTGCCTCCGGTTATGGATCATGGCCACTATGTGGGAGAGGTCCAGACTCTTCATCATCACCTCCATGAAATCTTCATCACTGCGTGCACCAGCCACAAACTCCTCCAAGGACAGCTCCCCTGTTGAGTGGAGATGAGGTTCATGTTTAGATTTGATGACATAACACTACATAGCAAACGATCCATTCTTCTGTTTGTATTCTTATAGTGACAAATCATCTCTGCACTCAGATCTTATTTGTGTAAAACTGGAATTAGAATCGTCTGTCAGTGGTTTTGACATTGTTGAGGTGTTTAACAACCGCATGTGTTCACTGTCTCTTTCTAAGCTTATTAGGCTCCCTGCTCAAGTCAGCAGTGGAGCTGATAAATGTCTAAACACTGTCCACCTGAGTGATGAGCTGTTCAATGATGGATTTGTTGACTTCCCATGGAGCCAAAACACACTCACCATCTCCATTTATATCAATCCTGTCAAACACACTGTTGGTGAAATCCTCAGCTGTTGTTTCCTGATTTTCATTCCCGTTGATTGCACGGATGGCCTAAGGGAACAGACACAAAGTCAGATTAACATGTTGAAAATGTACTGACGGGAAAATCTGATGTGGCCGATCCACTACATACCTTTATGATGTTGAGGAGCTCATGTCGGTCAATGCAGCCGTTGCCGTCCACATCATAGAGCTTGAAATACCAGCGCAGCTTATGCTCCATCTTCCCTCGCATCACCAGGCTCAGAGCAGCCACATACTCCATGAAGTCTATGTAGCCGTCCTTTCAAAACAAGCACAAAACATTTATGAATCTCAGTGCTGGGTTCAGTGTGATGCACATATGGAACAGAAGATGACATTTAGACTGAACTTGTCAGCATTACTTAAACCATATCACCTCATCTGTACTGTAATTATTTAAATATATGGCTTCACAGCTTTTCTCACAGCCTAATAGTACAATACTATCTTGTCTACTCACCGTCAAATAATTGGTGAGCTGCCATGAAATTTAGAATTACACGTCTTAAAAATGATCATCTGCTTATTAAACATATTTTTCGGCTATTAAATGCAACAATGAGTCATCCAATGCTCTATCCCTCACATGAAAGGAAACTCCATCGTCTTAACTCACTAAGCTATTAGAATGAAGTGGAGCATGCCAGGAACAAGGATTATCTCGAGTGGCTGTCTTGTGTGCATGAACACAGGCAGCAATCTTGGCATCAAGGCATTGTCTCAAAGAGATAATCTCACAATTAAATCATGCATAAAGATTATCACAGCCCTTTGTAATTGAAGCTGACAAGGTTACTAAATATAGCAGCGCACATTCTGAACCAGACAGATCCCGCGATGACCCTTTCTCTTGCTCCGAGCCGCTGTTAATTAAACCGTGATCCGAGGCCCAAAATGAGTCGCGAGCCTGTTGCTGACCGGCCACCAAAAGACATGAGTGCTAATATGTCTTAATAAGCCTGGGTCCCAGAATGACACAGACTCTACTTAATTTGGGATGCAAGCTTAAAAAGTTAAAGAACTTGTGTCCTCAATTCATCCGAGAGTCAAACCCACTGAAAAGTCAGGCAAAAGACCATTTCGCTGCTTAGTGCTTGGCTTTGTTCTCCAGAATATAACTGTCAAAATGGCTTGCAAATTACTTTTTCATTCATAAGTCTGGTATTTCTGAAAATGTACCCAAATTGTAACAACTCCCTAAACCTGTAACTAAAACTCACATACTATCGGAGATTTTGCACCCCAGGCAATAAGACCTTACAAAAATTATATATGCCTTTTGGTAAAGACATTTTCACATGACTTTAGTGCAAAGTTTGGTATGTGTGACCTTAGTGAAAATTAATTTCTAGTACGTTTTGTTACAGCAGTTACCAATAAGGGTGCATCTGAAATTATGAGGCATTTTCTCTGCTGTGAGTATTGAGGATGAACTTGAGGGTCCACAATTTAACCTTCAGTGGAACAAGACCCAGGTAACAAGATCCTATGATGCATCCTTCATTTTTACTCCCTCTGGTAATATTTTGTTTAAAAATGGAACAAACAAATAAGATCCCAATCCCAAAACAATCATCCATTCCTACTACCCTTGCAAATGTTCAGCCTCTGCAGTCCAATCAATGCATGGATTCACATTACTTGAACCCAGCCCAGAAGATGAAGTCCAAAATCTTACCTTGTTCATATCAAAGGTCCGAAACATTTGCTCTATGTAGGCGTTGGCCTCCGGGTCCAAGCCTCGCAGGCCGAAGAACTGCTTGAACTCGTGCAGGGTGAGCTGACCGGAGGGACACTCTGTCATGAACTTCTTGTACCAGAGGTGCATCTCCACCGCCTGCAGGTCATCCACGGTGCATCCTGTAGAATTACCCATTTCTGTATAACACCTGAGTGTGTGTGTGTGTGTCTGTACGAGACAGCTAGAGCTGGTGCACAATCCTTGCAGCCCAATTGGTCTACTATGAAGCGGAGGGTATCCTTCTTCACAGTCACACAACAATGGGACCTGGAGTGAGAGTGGGTGTTGGTGGGGGCTTTTGTAGCAGTTTAGGAGTTGGGAACGAGACAGACCACGCCCCTGTGTGTCCTGTATTTGGATTTAATCACTGGTTATAATCCAGGTGTACCTGCAGATAATCGTTTAAGCATGTCTATATGGACGGATGGCTAACTGAAATATTTACCCTGGGATTTGCTGACAAACACCTTGGTGTTTTCATCACCTTGTCTCACATGGACAGGCGTGCAGCAGCATTAGTCATACACCTGAACGGATGGAGTGCACCTTGCTTGGCATGTGCACTGAAGTGTGAGTGGTGCAGTTTCTGAGGATAGCCATAATATTCATGCAGATGACTGAGCTCTTAAAATAATTGTGTTTTAAACCCACGAGTTGTTCCTAAGAGGTGTGGGATACAGCTTGAGAAAGTGGCAAACACTGTTATTTCTCAGCGGGATACCACTTCATATCCTCTGTGTTTGTGTTTTGCTTTGAGACTAAAAATTTCCCCAAAATAAACAGGATTATAAAAAAATTATTTGGTAGTGGGATTTATTTAGAGACCACAGTCCAAGACGGCATGAGTCACTGAGTGGTTGATACAGTAATTGAACAGCCATTACTGTGTTAAATCAGTGGATCAAATTCACATCAATACACCTGCAGAAAGCTTTCAGATCTTAATGTCAATGCCAGAAACAAGGACGATAACACAACAATCATCTCTAAATGCTGTTGTATGACATGGAGTCCCACTTCCTAAAGCTACATCCTTCATAACTATACCATACATATTGTAATCATATATGAAAATAGTGTTGTAGTTAGTAGCTATGAGTGCAGATGTCTTTCAACGGTGCATTATCACAACTCCCTTATGTCTTTCATATTCCCATAAAGACAAAAAACACTCATACACATGCCAGAAATAACCAATAGACAAGGAAATCTAGTGCTAAGTTAGTGCTATGTACACAATCTCTTGAAATGACACTACAAAAATGAATACAAGTAAAAATATTTCAAAATACAAAAGTAAAAAAAACAACAATATGTAACTATATGCTATGCAGTTGCGGATCATTTTAAGGCAATATTTCACCTTAGTGTGTTTTCATCTTTCTCTGATTTCACCTCTACATTCCATCAGTGGTTACCTTTTGATATTAGCTGCCCCTGGGACTTAATATTAACAGTATTTTTTGAACAATGAAGTTCATTTATGACTCCTAACGCTGATAATTGCAAAACCGCTTTTTGAGAAGCCAAGGATTAGTAAAATTCATGTCATTGCATCCTGCATTAGTTTGTATGTGTTAGAAGTAGAAACATAACTTTTAGACTAACAGACAAAAATAATAAACATTACCACAAGTAACTGGGCTATCCAATACTGATAACTCACTGTTCATGAACAAAAACCGGGCTGTTTGCCAAAAATTCCAAATGTTACACCAAAGTGAACTATTCTGTTAAGTGCTTCTATATGAATTTTACAGGGTTAATCTAAAATAAAACAAGAAACAACCTTCAGACTGGAAACAGATGTAAAAAAAATACATTTGGCCCCTAATGGCGTGGTGAATTCTTCATGTAGCCTTAACAACTTTTCAACTACTGTAATGCAATACAGTTATACTGAAAAGGCTTGTCTATACTTCCAACACATCTACTCTATTTTGCATTAGTAATGTAACACATTTGTATCAACAGTCTTATAACCTGGTACAAGCAATGAATGGCAATACCAGGAATTTTTTTAGTGTGTTAAACATATAGTTTCCCATTTTTTGGAATAGCTTTCTTCGTGAAGGCTGCATAATAGCAACAAATGGAAATCACAGTTAGGTTATGTGATAGCAAAAGAAAACAAGACATAAAAATATAACTATGTAACACAAAATAAAACTATGTCAGTTAGATGGCTATGTTAAAAGACCTTAAAACATAAAAAAGATAAAAATAGTGTGACTTTAGTAAGGCCTCTTTGCCTTTTCTTCATCAAACATTTTTTTAATCTTCACATTCAGTGCCAGTTTCAGTCAACACCATTTAGCTCCTTCCACTTTTCATCCGTTTCAGACAACCTCAAGAGCGGGCTCAGTTTGGTGTTGTCTTGATTTGGCTGCCAAGATAGTGCTGTTAGATACAATCATCATAAGAACATGGTGAAGTCACTCTGGCTCTGTGGCAGGGCCCGGGCCGATCTCCCTGGCACCACTGGCCAAATCTCCTCTCTTCCACCAGTGCAGATGTCTGTAGATGGAGTCAAATACTGACACTGTGTAGCGTGCAAACAGGGTGGTCCACTTAGCTGCCTCCGCCATCCACACCACAGTGCGACCCAAAAAGGCCACGAATACTGTAGTGTAGTGAGCAAGCAGCAATAGACTCCTTCCCAGCTGTCTCCCATGGTTGATGATCAGGTTGACTCTTTGGTCATGTGCTCCCATCATAATATTTGCAGTATTATTCCAGATGTAGAGGGGTCAATTTATGTGTATTTCTTTCTCTCTTTTTTTCTTTTTTCTTTTTTTTTGGCTCAATGGCACATTTTACGTTTTGTAAAAGTATATATTATGTAGATACTCCCTAGAGGGAAGTAGCCATCCTAACCGTGTGGGAATTTGCAGACAGTCCCTTGCATGCGCAGTTCGTGACTGGCCAATCACTGCAGAGCAACTTTTGTTTCCGGAATGTTTGATGATGTGGCTATGCTCTGAAATCCATCCGAGGAAATATATCGAATAAAAGGCAGAAACATTTACCTGTGAAGCACTCGTACAGGTTAGTTAAACTCTCTTTCTGGGACAACCACACCATTCCCGGGGCTGCACCTAAGAGCTGTCATGCAAAGACGAAAAACACAGAGTGGATGTTTTTAATTAAGCTGTCCTTATTTCCGAGCTGCTGCTTAGCAAGAACTGAGACGCTAACCAGGGTTTGCTAGTTAGCTAGCTACTGTAGTTACCTTGCAAAGTAATTCAGCCACAGTAATCAGCGGATGTCTGCACGACGCATTCTGTTCAAAGCAGGTTTTCTAAAACATCGAATATGTCTACTGTATTTGAAGACACCAGTGTCCAGTCACTCGGAAAATTAGCCATCCATTTCGCTTAACGTTAGCTATAATCTTTGCTGTTCGCAAAGGAGTGACGCAGCCGCAGTCGAGAATCAAGCAGGTTCGGGAAATGTCGGCATTGTCCGACACAAGTCGGAACAAATGGATTATGGGTTCACAGCCAATGTGTTGCCTTAGTAAAGGAGAAGAGTAGGGACCATGGCACCAGCAACATATTCTAACGTAAGATAGTTGTAATTTAATTTGCTAAGTTTTGACGAAATAAAAGTGTGCATAAACTCAATACAGGTTGTACCACACAAACTATTTGTGACCTTGAATCTAGTATTACTGAATTATTACACCTACCCTTAAGCAGGTGTAGTTGTTAGTTCACACACTAGAATAATATCTAAAAATGTGTTTTTCCAGTTGAGACATTGTAAGCCTTTTCAATATCCTTCTACTGCCTAGTAGTAGAGGGACATTGAAATAGCTCTCTATCATACAGTAGGATTGGGGATGGAGGACATTTTAAAAGGTTGTCAATAGCAGAAATTTTTTGAATATTGGTTTGACGTTACCTTTTCACTGCTCCATCCATAACAAGCAGAAAAGGGTTCAACTGTGGCAAAGGAACAGTTTATGTCTAATATAATTAATGCTAGTCCATGGTGAAGCCTCAAACCTCTGTTTTTTTCCCCACTCACAGTGCCATCTTTATGTTAAGCCGTCTGGCTACAGTCCTCCAGGAGCTCTCTGGAGAGGAGGCCCCAGATGGAGACCCACAGGTACACAAATACCTCATATTCCATGTAACATCAAATATTTAACCTCAATATCCCCAGGTCATGGTTATTGCCAGTGGCATTTTCAACATCTGAATGAGTAGATCTAATGTCTGGTTTAGATGGAAAAACAGTAATGCTAGTTAATTTTCATCTAGAGCAGTCATTGACTATGCAAAGTGGAGCACTTGACTACAAGTGGATGGGAAATCCCTCTGTATTTAAGTTAGCCTGTATGTGTGTCACTTCTGCAACATATATCTTTAATGAATAACATGCACCCTAGGTAGTAGAAGGACATTGAAAAGGCTCACAATGCAGCCTGCGAAGAGAGTGATAGAGTCTGCCAGGGAGAAAGAATAGTCTCAAAGAAGTGGAGACTATGGAGTCTGTAATTACCGGCTACATATATTCATCAATCATATAGTTGTTTACATGAACTCAGCTGGATGCAGGCAATGCTCAGGGGGAATTAGGAGATAGTTTAATGGGGTGGATTTATACAGAAAATACAGAGATATGGCCCAAAAATTAAAACGTTAAAAGTTTGGCATAGTAGGCAGCATTGGCACAGCCTGCATGAGGTGTTCTTTATTTGTTTATTTATTTTGATCCCATATCATGTGTGTGTGTGTGTGTGTGTGTGTGTGTGTGTTTGTTTCCTTGTGCAGGACATGCTGGTGCCTCAGCTGCCTCCCAGTGAGGGCCAGGCTCCAGTGGAGCCTGAGGTGTCTGAGGAGGACATGGAGAGGCTGGCCCACCTGGAACAACTGGTGGTGCAGCTGAAGGAGCTCATCAGAGAGAAAGACACTCAGCTGGTCCACAAGGACACTGAGCTGGCTAACAAAGATGCACAGCTCAAGGTAAGTACTCTTGTGTATATATGTATGTGTATTTGTGTGTGTGTGTACATGCATGCATGTTTGATGTCAAGATTTCCCCCCAAAAGTCAGTATGCTACATGCTCAGCAAACTGGCTGAGTATAAATTGTTAATGCTGTGTTACTCCATATCCACAGAATGAAAGGGAAACATCTGAGGCTCGCTTCACCAAACTCAAACTGCAGGCGAAAGCCAAGATGGCTTCACTCAACAAACAGATCTCAGATTTGAAAGGACAAGAGGGAGCGAGTGTAAGTTTGGAAGAGGTTGAATTTTGTCTGTGTTTTTGCTTTACTGTGCAGAGTTTATAGCATTATCACAGTGTCATACCAACGTCTCATCTCCCAGCGTGTTTTTACAATAAAGATCTTGTATGCTAACATACCACATATTTTCAGCACACAAACCATAAAACCATAAAACTTAATGTGAATATCTGTTCAATCTACAACAGAGTCCAGACAGCTCTTTTACAGGAGCTGGTGCTGTGCTGGAGGAGGAGCTCCAAGAATTAAAGACCAAACTGAGTGAGGAGGAGGCAAACAGCAGGGCGCTCAGGGAACGACTCCAGACCACTGAACAGCTCCTCCAAGAGAAGGAAGCCGCACATGCTGAACAGGTGACATAGCTCGCACCTTATTATCCCTAATAATTATACAGAGTCCTGCTGTGTTCACAAATGTCCCGAGGAGTTCTGATTGAGTGTCATTTTTGTGTTGTCAGCTGCGAGTACTGCAGGCTGTGGTCTGTGAGAAGGATGTGCGTTTCCAGGAACAGATCCAGAAACATGAAGAAGAGCTGCTGAGGGTCACAGCGCAGTCTCAGAACGACACGGAGCTTCAGCAGGTACAAAATGCAGCAGCTCTTGAAGCTTTATTGATTTGTTTGTCTGCAGTTCACCTATTCAACGAGTAACGTGTGGTTATTGGTTTGTAACTCATTAGTTTATAGTTCACACATTCAAGCCTCAGGTATATTTGTGTGTTAACAACTTGAGCTCAGACTCAAACTCTGCTCTGTACTGTGCCTAGAAAAGCTACCTAGCTGTTCCCAAATCACTCAGAACCGCTGCTTCTTGTAGCTTATTGCTTTTATGAAATGGCAGTGACACATTAAATAATAATAAAAAAAAGAATTCAAATAATTGAGAAATCTTTTTTAATCAATAATAGTAAAATGTCATTTATAGCACTCTTGTAATGAGTAAACCTAGCGACTTGATTGAATGCTATCTGAATGGAACTGTTTTATGTGTAGTCTATATATTGTGGGACTGGGCTGCTGTGGTCTGAATGAAGTTGAATGCCGCATTGTCTATGTATTGTTATCCATCTATGTATTGTTGCTTGTCCGGTCTTGCTTGTTGTGTTGTATGTCAGGACTGCAGATGGAAATTAGCGTTTCGCTAAATCTGGTGCAACCATCTTTTCATGTTTTTTATATGATTAATGTACTTGCATTAATAAAGTAAATTACAAATTACAAATATTTATTTATGAAATGGCAGTGACACATTAAATAACAAAAAAGATATATTATTTTCAATATATATTATTATATATTAGATATATTGTTTATTATTTTCCCACCCAGCAATGTAGTCCTTAAACCATAGAAGTGGGTGGATGGGAATTATCCATTTTATAATCAAGCTTTGATTTTTGTTGTCTTGTTAGTATAGTTTACTGGAATTTACTTTACTGCATCTCAAGGAGACAGTGTTACCATACATGCCCACTATTCACACATACATAATCTCATATTTGATCTCTCATTTATTTCCCAGGCCCTGCATTCATCCCAGCGGCGGTGTGAAGAGTTGGAGGAGGCCATGCGCTCACGGTCACAAGTGCTGGAAATGCTGCAGCAGGAAGTCAGCAGCGCTGATCAGCAAAAACAAGTACAGATCCTGCCTTACCGGATGCCATTTGTGCACCTAAATATGTTGAACTTGAGCCTGTAGCGCAGACCCACAAATATTTCTGGACACGTCACACTTGGAAGGAATATTACAGCTGTGTGGTTAAAGGAAAACTGTTCAAACAGACACACCCCACTTTTAAATGGCAGGTCGTCATTATGCATTGTTCAGCTCAGCCACACAACTCACACCCACTCATACCCTCTCTTGCTTGTTCTCTCCCTTTCTCTCTTGCTTTCTTTCTGTTTAGATCCTAACCGCGCAGTTCCGACAGATGGAGCAGGAGCTGGCTGACACTGTCAGGCAGAGGGAGGAGGATAGGCAGCAGTGGGCCCAGCAGGCCAGCAGGGCTGATGCAGAGCTAGCAGATATCAGAGCCAGACAGGAGGCCTTGGAAAGGGAAGGAATGGAGGTGGCAAGGCTGGAGAGTGAGCTTGCCTCCCTGAGAACAGAGCATGGAGCACTCGGTGTTGTTCAGGAGGCTTTGGAGAAAGAAAAGATGGAAGTTGCCAGACTAGAGAGGGAACTGGCTTTGATGAAAGAGGCTGAGCTTGCAGCCATCCAAGCAAGCCATGATACCTCAGAGAGAGATTGGACGGAAATTGCTCGGCTTGAAAGAGAACTCGCATCTGTGAAACAGGCAGAGTCTGCAGCCAGCCATGCCAGCCAGGAAGCCTTAGAGAAGGAGAGGTTGAAAGTTGATGAACTAGAGAAAGAGTTGGCTTTCTGTAGAGAGGAGCAGGGAGAGATCCAGAGGAGGGGTGAGACCTTGGCAGAAGTGTGGCGAAATCTAAACTCCCTGGCCTCAGGTGATGTGCATGCAGCAGAAGAAAGCCCCATCCCCACTGATCTTTCCCTCTTCCTGGGCGCCCTGCAGTCCCTGGAGGCCCAGCTGACAAAGCTGAAGGAAGAGCAAAGAGAGAGTGAAGAGCGCTGTGCCCAGGTCACACACACCATGGAAACCCTTCAGGGTAAGATAACACACATACCTTCTGGTGTAGGTTAATCCCATTTGATTTTATCTGTTTGTCATGCAGTTTAAAACATTTATGTCAGGGTCTGTTTCATGGAATTTTGATAAGCTTTTTTGATTTCTAGAACAACTAGACAGAAGAGCCACTGAAAAAGAAGAGGCTGTTGCCAAGATACAGCAGCTGGAGCAGCAAATTGGAGCGGTTAGTATTAGTCATTGTCTGTGGAGTCCTACCATCAGAGTGCCTATGTGTTCTGTATACACCGTATTGCCTATTCATTTGAAAATGCTAGAATCTGCACACTCGACCATGTCATTGCGAGCAGGGCTGTCTGACTGATCTCATGCTTGACACCTGAGCCAGGGTCCGAACCTCTGTCTGGCCATCTGATCTCTCCGTCGGTCACAGATGGGGCAGAAGCAAGGTCATAGACGATACTTAAGCTCACTGCTTATGAAAGGTGTCCTCCTAACGGTCAAGGAAAATGTTAATCCCTTCTACACTGATCCACTGTTATGACTGACTGTAGTCTCAGCTGACCTTAACCTCAGCAGCTGACAACACGACAGCTATGCATGATGTTGCTGTAGACTTCACATGTAAAAACAATTATAGAGGCCCAGTACAGCTTTGTAAAACTGGTGTCTCACTCCATATTATATAGTAATGTTTCACTGTGGGGAAAGATTAATCATGACATCACAAAGTTACCATCCTGCTCTTTCTCAAAAGAAACACATTTGTTTTCTCTTTTAGATTTCTAAGGAATCATTGGTCCAGCATGTAATTGAACCATCAGCACATGATTCATCTGAAGCTGGACAAGGTAAGAAAACTGGATGGTTAAATCCACTCACCACCAAAAGGAGAAATGAGAGAAAAGACGATAGTGTAATGTCATTTAGTCATACTTTCTGGAGTTGCTCTTTGGACACTGAATGGGAAATCAACTGTGTGGACTGATTTGAATGTCTGAGCAATCCTCAAAAATTATCTTTATTATTTAATTATAAAATAAAGATAGATTACAATACTAACATTTGTAAGATAGCAAATTTACCTAATTCTTTTCGAGAATACTATCCTGGACACTGTCAAAGTGTCCACAGTGTTAGCCTTTCATTCATTGTCCATGGAACAGCTCAGAAATTGTTGCTTTACAATACAGTAGACCAGAGTCTTGCCTATCCTGTTTTTGGCTTTAGTAGAAACTTGTTTATGCACAGAAATCTTGGACTAAATGGCCCGAAGATGATAGAAACACTGTGAATTCAGTTTTAGGAGTCATTTAGCTGAGTTAATTATTAATTTCCTAAAAGCCAGCCATCTGAACTCTGAACAGTAATGTATTCTTGCAACAACACACACCCTCTATTGATGCGTTTGTCCTGACTGAGACATTATGTGCTGTTAAGGCCTATCTGAAAATTGGACACAAGGGCACATAAAGGCATGTATATGGAACAGAACAGATGGCCCGTGATTTTATTTTCCTGAGATAATGATCCTGCCAAACCATACATGTTATTACTTACACTGATAGACTAGTTGATTCAGAGATCTCTGTAACTGATTCAGTAAAGTCTTTTTCAAAACAACTAACAAATATTTGGTGATGATAAGCTGAAAGAAGAATATGTGGTTCCTCATTTTCATCTTTTCTGACCTCCCCAGCACAAATCCTGGCTTTGGAACAGCGGCTGTTAGAGAAAGATAATGAGCTAGTTGCCTTGCGAGAGTGCCTCACACTGGCTAAAGAGCACCACTGCAGGGAGGTTACTTCAGGAGAAAGTTATGATCAGAATCAAGACCAGGGGCAGTTTACCATCAGTGCCCCCCATGACAGTCCTCCAGCCCTTACTGACCTCCTGGAGGATACGGCAGAAGAGGAGACCACTTTGGTTGCAGAGGACACCTCTGTCCTGTCTGCCTCTGCTGATAATGAGAGTAGTCCAGAGCTCATTGGTCCTCAGTCTGAGTCCCCGGGAGAATCCAAAGGGGCCTCCTC
Organism: Neoniphon sammara; assembly: GCA_900302535.1. NCBI lineage: Eukaryota > Metazoa > Chordata > Actinopteri > Holocentriformes > Holocentridae > Neoniphon > Neoniphon sammara. Next base: position 70,048 of record OMKZ01016205.1, on the reverse strand, counting down.
AGATGAGATGGTAGCCAGTAGTGATTCTGAGGTGGCCCACAGCAGCTGGACCCTCCTGGAAGCTGTGAATCAAGATGGAGGCCAGGAATGGCCTTCAATTCTGCAGGACTTTGGCCAGCTGCAGCTGCAGTCATGGGAGGAGACCAGCATGGAGCAGGAAACCTCCACAGTCCAAGTTGAGTCCTCCTCTGTCATTATCCGAGAGACAATACAGGTTCAGCTCACTCAGCAGGGTGCTCCCCCCACTGACACTGACTTGACTTCTGGCCAGGTTTTTGCCCAGGCCCTAGCTGATGAGCTCCAAAAGAGGTATAGTGAGCTTATGGCTGAACTCCAGAGGCTCAGAGAGACATCTACACAGTCACAAGAGAAAATCAAGAGCCTGGAAGAAGACAGTCAGTCATTGGCAGTTGCCAAAGAAGAAGCCGAGTCACAGGTCAGTAAATTTGCAGAGGAGCTCAGATTAGCCAGAGAGGAGTTGGACAAGCTCTCTCAGGAAGGTAGTTCAGTGATGGAGAAGCATAACATTGAAATGCGGCTTTTAGAGGAACAGATAGACATCTTGCACACTGAAAGCAAAACCAAGGAGCAGAGCATCCAGGCCTTGCAGACAGACCTGGAAGAGGCCCAGAAGGCTCTCTCTGAGCAGGAGCGTCAGGCCAGGATGCTGAGTGCTCAGCTGGAGGACAGAGAGCTCGTCTCCTCTGAACTGGAAAGGAGGCTCCAAGATATGGAGAGTAGCTTGTTGGAATGCTCTCAGACAACAGATCTGACCAATGCTTCGTTGTCAGAAAAGAACTCTGAGATCAGTGAATTACAGCTCCGTCTCACCCAGAAAGAACAAGAGATTATGGAGCTGAATGACAGTATGTCTGCCAAACTTCTCCAGGCAGGAGAAGAGAAGTTCCTGATAAGCAGTGAGGTCAAGAAACTAAAGGAGCAGATACATGAACTCGATAAAGCTAGAGAAGAGAAACAGAAAATGAGTGATGAAGGATCAACAGCTGGTGTAGATGATGAACTTACTAGTGTGCGAAAGGAGAAGGAAGAGCTAGAAACCCAACTAGTAAACATGAAGAAGAAGCTTCAGGTGGCACTTGTGCAACGAAAAGAGCTTATGAAGAAAGTTGGTGATTTTGAGGAAGAAGCAAAAAAATGGAAACAGCAAGACAGTATAGCAACAGAAGGGAATCCTACACACATACCAGAGGTAGTAAAACACAAAGAACGGGAGATTCAGGAAATGGAGGCCATGCTCAAGGAAGTCAAGGAAGCCCTAAGATCTAAAGAAGAAGCAGTTGAGACTCTTGAGCAGAAAATTTGCCAACAGGATCAAGTTCTCACTGAGACTCTTGCTCTCAATAGAAAGCTTTGTGAAGAAGCTGAACACACTCAGCAGGCTGACATCTCTACTGAAACAAATGAATTACAATCTCAAGTGGCCTCTCTTGAGGCAGAGTGTGAAACACTTCAGAAGAAACTTATGGAGGCCCAAGAAGCTCGTAAGGAAACCATTCGCAAAGCCAAAGAGAAAGACAGACACCACCGTGAACAGCTGAAGCAGCAGAAGGAGGAATACAATGAGCTTTTGGAACGTTTTGAGGTACAGAATGGGGAACGGGACGTTCTTCTTACTAAACTCAGAGAGTTAGAGGAATTGCAGGTGCATAAACAGGAAAACAAAGAGAAGGAAGACCTGCTTCATCAGGAGAAAGAACCTCTGGGCAAAATGCAGGAGAAACCAGCAACAGGTGATTGGGTTCAAGAGGACTGGGTGGATTTTGCTTCGCCCGAGGCTGAATCAGCACAACCACAATGCAATAACCCGATTCAGCACCCTGAAGAGCAGTCTAATGTCCTCTCTGCAGAAAGGGAGCTGTCTTTGAAAACTCTGAGAGAAGAGGTCCAGTTTGTGCAGACAGATCACACAAAGCTAGAGAAGCAGCTGCTGGAAACCCAGGCCAGTCTGTCACTGAAAGAAACTGAACTGCTGGAATTGGGCAAAGAGGTTGAAGCCCTGAGAGAAAAGGAGAGGCAGATTGATATACTCTCAGAAGAAATGGATGTTCTTAGAGATAAGTATCTCCAAGCTGAGACTTACGCTGAAACTTTGAAAGAAGAGATGAAGGCTGCAGCCAAAGCAGCATGTGGAGATTCTGAGTCCTCTATTTTAACTCTGCAGACAGAAGTTGAGGAGTTCAAGCAGTTCCTCAACAATAAAAACCAGGAGATCATGGAGCTAAGTCAGCAACTTAGTGAGCAAAACTCACTTCTATGCTCCATGCAGGACACGGTGTCTGAAAAGGACCAGCTGATAACTTCCTTACAGGAAGATCTGAAAGCTGAGCAAGAGAGGACCCAGAAGTTGGAGGCTGAGGTTCCGCAGAAGCAAGAGGAAGAAAAAGACAGTGAGGCCAAAATCCTGCAGCTTCAACGGAAACTCCAGGCTGCTCTGATCTCTCGCAAAGAGGCACTCAGAGAAAGCAAAACCCAGAAAGAGGAATTAGCTTCCTCTGAGAAGGTCATAGCTGAGATGCAGCAGAAATTGGAGGCTAAGGAGGGTGAGCTGGAGAAGCTAAGAGCAGAAAGGGTTAGACTAATTGAAGAGGTTGACCGGACATTACTGGAAAACCAAAGCCTAGGATCATCCTGTGAGAGCCTCAAGCTTGCAATGGAAGGCATAGTGAATGAGAAGGATGCTTGTAAGAGAGAGGCTGAGTTTGCCAAAGAAGAGGCCACCAGGACATGCAGAGAATGGGAGGAAAAGGTTCAAGGCATTAAGGAAGAGTATGAGACTCTCCTGAAGTCCTATGAAAATGTGAGTGATGAGGCAGAGCGTGTGAGACGTGTCCTTGAAGCTGCTAGACAGGAGAGACAGGAGTTAGCGGCCAAAGTGAGGGCTCATGAGGCAGCCAGGCAGGAAGCTGAAAGGCAGACAGAGGAAGCACAGAGAGAAGTGGATTCAGTTAAAGACAAGATGAGAAAGTTTGCCAAAACAAAGCAACAAAAAATAATGGAGTTAGAGGAGGAGAATGAGAGACTTAGAGAGATGGAGGAAAAGAAAGTAACAAAACGAGAAGACAAGGCACTTAATGCTGAGCTTGAAAGACTTAAAGAAGAACTTGGGACTGTGAAAGCTGTTTTGGATGCTACAGTGACAGAAAGAGACTCTTTGGGGCAGCAGATTGAAGAGTTGAGGGAGCAACTTGCTCAAAAGGTAGAAAAAGGCAACAGTCAAATTCCAGATATATCCATTGGCTCTGCAGCTGTCGTTGAAGAGTTTGCAACTGCCCAGCAAGCAGGCATTGTCATGGCTGAAACTGCTGAAAGAGAACCTGCTGAAATCCAATCTAAAGACAAAGAACAGCCTGTAACCACAGAGGAAGCTCAAGCTGACATGGTGGCTGCAGTATCTGCACCAGAAACACACTCACATTCTACTGAGGAGACAGTAAAAACAGAATTAATTGACAGTGATCATATTTTACTAGAGAATAAGATAAGGGAGATGGAGGTAGCTCTTAGCTCAGAGAGGAAAATGAGGCAGGAACAGGAGGCTGAACTCAAGGCTGAACTGTCTTCTCTTGAGCAGCACCTCCAGGAGAGTAAAGAGAAGGAGAGCCATATTGCCTCTCTCCAACAGAGCCTCCAAGAGATCAAAGAGAGGGAAAAGAGCCTGATTGAGGAGGCCTCTAAAAGAGAAGTGCAATTCAAAGAACTCCGCAGAAGCCTTGAAATTGAGAAGGATGACTTGGAGGAACGTCTGATGAACCAACTGGCCCAGCTCAATGGCAGCATTGCTGGATACCAGCAAGAGGCAACAGACACCCGGGATCACTTGGCAGAGCTGCAACGGGAAGTGGAGAGGTTAGAGCGAGAACGAGCTGAGCTTGAGGTCCAGGCTCAGAGTGAGAGGGACCGGGCAGCCAGGCTAGAAGAAGACAAGAGGCAAGCCCAGCGAGAGAGAGCTGAAGCTGAAGCAGAGTCTGGTAAGCAAAGAGAGCTGGAGCAACAGCTGAGGTCTGCACAGAGATTCAAAGAAGGCAGCCAGAGCAGAGCACGGCAGCTGGAAGAGCTATTGAGAGAAAAGCAGCTGGAGGTCCGTCAGCTGCAGAAGGACTGCATCCAGTACCAGGAGAGGATCAGTGAACTGGGAAGGGAGGCTAAGGCACTGCAGCTGGGCCGCGATGAGATCCAAAATGAACTGGAACAGACTCATTCAAAGACTTCCAAAATCCTAGAGGAGATGAAGAGGACTGAAGCTCAACTGGTTAATTGTAAATCCCAGTTGGATGAGGCCCAGACACAGGCAAGTCAAGCCTTAGCTGAGAAGACGACCTTCGAACAGACAGTTTTACAGAAGGAGGCTTCAATGAAAGCTGAGGCAGAGCAAACCTTGGACTCCGTGAGGTTCAGGCTAGGAGCTGAATTGAAGCAGATGGAGCTGAGGCTGGAAGAGGCTTACAGAGAAAGGGAGAAGGAAGAGGAGGCTACACTGGAGGCCAGGGAGATGGCAGAGGGAGCGGAGAGGCGGGCCCAAGAGATGCAGGCCCGTCTGGATGAGTCTCTGGCCAGGTTGGCTGCTTTCTCGCGCTGCATGTCATCACTACAAGATGACCGGGACAGAGTTTTGGATGAAGCCCGGCAGTGGGAGGCTCGCTTTAATAGTGCCCTCCAAGGGAAGGAGTCTGAAGTGCGTGAGGCTGAGACAAGGATCAAGGAGCTTTCTGAACAGCTTCAGAAAGAAACTGCTCTGAAAGACCAGCTTCAGAACTCAGTAGACAGGTAAGAATTCTTTCATTCCCTTTGTGTTATTTCCTTGTTTTCTTAGATTGTCTTTCTTTGACTCTATAGTAAAAGATTTTGTAAGTGTCATGATCAAGTGAGATGTTAGGATTGATTGACAATTCTTTCAGACTAGAGAAAGCAGACGAAGATTGGCAACTGACATTGGAAGAGAAGGAAAAGAAACTCAAAGAGAGCCAGACTGTCCTGGAGGAGGAGAGATCCAAGCTTCAGCAAACCATAGCTGAGATGCAGAGCACCCAAAACAAAGCCCATGCACTGGAAAATGAGGCGGAAGGTCTCCATCACAGGGCCCGGGCTCTGGAGGAAGCGGTTGGGAGGCTGCAGGGTGAAGTTGACCAGGCCAGGGCTGATTTGAGAGAGAGGGAGGCTGAAGAGAGGAGACTGTGCCTAAATGTGGAGCAGCTAGAAGCAGACTTGCGCTCCTCCAAGGCCTTGACAGAGAGCTTGCAGACTGAGTTAAGTGAGAAGGAGAAGAGAGAAGTGGAACTTCTGGGGGAGAAGGAGCAAGCTGTCACTCAGGTATTAACACCACTTCATTTACAGTATTTATGACACTGGTTTGTCCTAGCATTGCTGCGTGTATGAAGGAACTTGGAGAAATTAGAAAATTCCTCATGATTCTTCATGTCTATTCTTTATGTTTATCTTTGTTTATCCTGCCAGGCAGCTGAGGAGGCTAGAAGGGAGGCTGACAACAGGGCACAAGAAGCAGACAAGGAGCTAGAGCAAAGGAGAGAGGAATTGCGGGATCTGAAAGATAAATTGCAAAAGGCAGAGGAAGAGAGCAGCAACAGAAAAGCCAGACTGGATTCGTTTATGAAGGCCATGGGTTCCTTGCAGGATGACAGAGACCGAGTCCTCAACATGTACAAACAGCTAGAGGAGAAACACCTGCAGGTAAGTTACATGAGTCAAAGCTTTCAGTATATATAATACATGTTTTAGTAGCTAGTATGTACAGCATGATCTAGTTTATCACATGTTGCCAATAGTGTAACTCCTTTTGCACTGTTGTGTCCCAGGTAATGATGGAGAAGGATGGGCTGATCCAGGAGGCTGCAGGGGAGAATAACAGCCTGAAAGAAGAGCTGCGCTCTCTGCTGGTTCAGAGAGACGACCTGTACGCTGAAAAGGCCAAGCTGTCTGCCCAGCTTCATGGCTACAGGGATGAACTCAACCAAGTCCTCAGCATGAAGGACTCCCAGCACAAACAGGTTCTGGCTGCCCAGCGAGAGCGCATTACCTCTCTTGAAAGGCAGCGTGAGGAGTTGGAGGCTCAGCTAAAGAGCCTTGGCAGAGACGGAGACAGAGGCATAGAGGTGGAAGCTTTGTCAGTCAGGCAGGAGAGAGAGACGCTTAGTCAGGCTGGTGACAGTGGGAGAGAGTTAAAGGTGAGAGACGCCCCCGGTGCAGAGGTTGAGAAGTTAAGGGAGCAGCTACAGGTGGCAAGGGAGCAGGTGGAGGCCCTGGAGGAGAGCCTGCTCAAGGAGAGGCAGGAGCAGGCTGCTAGGAGCCAAGAACTAGCTGAGCTGCGCTGGGAGGGAGGTGTGATGCGAACCGAGTCGGAGAGTGCTCAGGAGAGGGTGGCTGAGCTGGCCCGGGACTTGATGGTTGTTGAGCAGAAGCTGCTGGAGGAGAAGGAGGTAACAACCCAACTGGGAGAAGAGAACCAGTCACTTAAGAAGGCCATGACCTCCCTCCAGGACAGCAGGGACCAGGCAGTAACCAGGATCCAGGAACTGAGCCTTCAACTGGAAGAGATGAACAAGGCAGGGGGCCAGCCGGCACACAGTAGCCCCGGAGGCTCCACTGGAGAAGTGTGGGGACTGAAGAACGCACTACAAGCCCTGCAAAATGACAGGGAGAGGCTGGTGAGTAATCTGTTTATTTTTTGTGATCAAATCTTTTTATTTTCTAACAGTACAAAACAGGTGCAATACAGCTATACACATTCTAAC
>OMKZ01016205.1:24734-46655 GCA_900302535.1 Neoniphon sammara | reverse complement strand
TGAGTTATTCATATTTACTGGACTGTCGTGCATAACTGGAAAAACATTTATTTGCTCTGTTGAGTTTTATTGACACATCAGCATTTCACTTACACGTTGCACTAAAAATGCATTGGTAATTGAAATAAAAGTACATTATATCTTATGTAGAAACTTTGGGAGGCCTATTTGTGTACAAGACAAAAAGAGAGAGGGAAAAAATAATTAACCTGTACAAGGCACACTTGCCTATATCATAGTGATGCCATATAGTGTAGGATACATATACTGTCTATATTTATTTATTTATTTATTTATTTATATGAAACATACATAAGTCCCAATATTAAAATTGACCTACAGTAATTTATCGTTCGAGCTACGGTTTTGCTGTTAGGATGGGCTGCGCATGTCTAGTCGTTAAGTTTCGATTCCTGCAACTCTGAACAGCTGAGTGGAAAACGAAACTGATCTGGAAGTTGTTGGTGCTGCGGAGATGTTCGGTCAGGGATGTGTAGGACCTTCCGTTTAATGTTTTTTCGGACCATTAAAGCCGGGAAACGTTTCATTATGGCAATGTGGAGAAACCCACGCAGAGTTTTCTCCTTTGTGTGTGACCATCTCCCTTCATTCAACATTTCAGGTAATTTACTGACTGCAACGTAGCCTGTGAAGCTAAGTTTACGCTGATGTTCAGAACAACTATCAACCGTTTCGTTAAAGGAACCCAAAATAGGCCAGTATTTTATTAGATATGACTTGCTACAGAAGAACAGCTGTACTATAGATGGGTTGGTAATAACAGTGGAGACCAGAACAGTATTCTTTAGATATTCTTTCACCGTGTTATCCTCTAGTGAGAGAAATAACAGGGAAATTAGACTTTTCCTCATTACTGGAGGTCCTGGGACCTCACTTTGAACCACTGGAGGTTATTTAGCGCCAAGAGCAATTTGCTCTAAACCCACTATAATAACACGGTGTTTGGTAATGAAATGGTTCAAGTTGTCATGGATGAAGAAAAAAGTAGTGTTTTTTGACTTGTGTTGATGTGGTCTGTTACAGGCATGAGGGGTCTCATGAACTACGGTTTGACCTGTTGTGTTAATAGTTTACTACAGTGCCTCTCTGCTACCTGGGAACTAACAGACCTACTAAACAGGTAAGTCTCACTATCCATATGCTTTTGATCCTGAATTATTAGGCGGTGATGTTGTGTGAAAACGTTGGAGCACCAGTTAACGATATTTTTATGTTTTAACTTCAACTGAAGAGCTGCATATTCCTCTATGGGTGAAGCCTGCGGGCTTATGAGACCCTTTAAAAACCCAATCAGACAAACTCAAATACATGGTGGCCATTCTTTAAACAAGGGTGTTTTGCTTATTTGCATGAAGCTGCCATTTGGGAAATAGGAGGTTTTCAAATGGCAGCAAGGATATGTTCCTGTGGAGATTAATGAGGTTGATGAATTTCATATTTTACAAGGTGGGAATCAGGTGCTGTTCAAGGGTCCGGTCATAATGTCCCTCTGCAGCTGAGGAAAGCACTTGTGGCCATGCAGAGTGACCAGCCTCAGCCTGCTGCTCATGCAGACTTCCTACACTGTTTGGACAAAAACTGCATTCGCCGTAAGAGTAACCAACTGTCTACATGTGCAGCAAATACTGATGTTCATTGCCATCTAGTGTATTTATACCTAAACTAGTTTTACCCCACACTGAGTGACATCACCGTGTTGTTTTGCAGTTTATACACAGCATGACGCTGATGAGGTGTTCCTCCTCATTCTGAACTGCATCCAGCAGCAGATGGATAACAAAGCACTGGTTGGTCTTTAATCACAAATCCCCTTGTCTTTATTTCCACCAACTCCATTTACATGTATTTGTTCCCCTCTAGGCTGGTGACATCCAAAATCTGTACAGGATTTCACTGGAGACACAGCTTCAGTGTTTAGAGTGCTCCTCCATCCAGTCTTGGACGAGCTACCTGCTCAACCTGCCTCTGCACATAAAGGAGGACTCCAATTCTTTGGTGAGCTTTGGTTTGTTAAAATGTGGACTTCAACTCTTTGACATCATTGGAGTTCAAATCTATTTGATGTTTGTATTTTATTCTTCAACACTATTCCTAACATTTTAACTTTTTCAGGAAGGCTGCATAACGTCCTTCTTTGAGCCTCAGGAGCTAAGAGGCAGAAACAGCTGCCTTTGTGCACAATGTGGAAACACAATGCCATCTAAACAGGTAAGGATCACTTTTAATGCTGTCCAAAAATAGAAAAAAAAAATACAGACATACTCAAACATTTTTTTTTCTCTTTCAGGGATGCAAGCTTCTCTCCCTGCCGCCTATTTTGTGTGTGCACCTGAAGCGATTTCGCAGTAATCATGGCTTCCCCCGAAAACTTGATTGCACAGTTACTTTTCCAGAAACCTTTGACTTTTTGGAGAACCTGAGAGAAGAGGCACTCTCAAGGGACTGCGTCAAGGTACTTCACACAGTATTTAAAGGAGTGTATCCGAAGATTGTATCTGTTGTCATCTAAAAGGTTATTGTCTGTTCTTTCAGAATGACAGCAATTATGTTTTGTATGCAGTAGTAGTGCACTTTGGTACTGCAGCGTCTGGACACTACACAGCCTATGTGCGTCACAAGAGGAACCATGGCTGGTATTATGCAAATGACAGCCATGTAAGACAGGTGGGTCTAGAGCAAAAACACTTCAAATTGAACTCGTTAAAGCTACTCTTAATATATAGATAAAAAATGAAAACTCATGTAGATCTCTTTCCCAAAGTTTTGGAGAGATTTTGCACAATTATTTTATATCAGCGATGCAGGTTTTGAACTTAGTGTCTGAAATGTCTTAAACCATGGCTTAGGTTTATCCTTTAAGGTGGTATTTTACTTTTGCAGAGCAGTTTAGCTGGCTTTCCAGTGCCTCCATGGGAGTTGGAGCAGTCAGAGTCTAGCATCACCTAACATGGCCTCTGCTGTCAACACCAGCATTCAAACCTTTTTCCACAGCTCTCAGAATCAATAACTGCAAACAGAAAACTTCTTGAAAATTAAGACTCTATGAAATAGTAATCCCTGGATCTATTTTGCCATATGTATTTGTGATAGAGGTGTGAATTCGGACAAAGTTGCTTTTCTTTGCCACAAAAACAAGTGATGTTTTCCTTAGGCGGCCACTATTGTGGATTGATCTTTCATAAATTGTTACAGAGATTAACTCCTCAAAAAAATGTTATTTTCTACCAAAGTGAAATATTGTCTTAAAGATTCTACAACAGAGACAAAATAGTTGGTCATTTAAAAGAATGTGAAAGAGGTGTTTTTATATGAATATGATTGTCTTTTCTATGTAATGTGTGATTAATTTGGACTGTGATTTGCATGCCAACATGCAGGCCACCTGGGAAGAGATAAAGAAAACATATGGAGGAAGATACAGGTAAAATGCTCAGTATTAACTATTTGAATTGATATTGAGTTATTTTGAAAATATGACATAATACCTCATGTCAGCCATCACTGACATGTCATGGTGCAGCCTCCATTTCTTAGAACTGATGGAGGCAGTCCATGAACTCATGAGGTAACCCTAACCTATTTGGTCTTCCTTGTCCAATCTTTTTCACAAATCAGTCTTATACTGTCCCCTCGTTATAATCTTACATATAAGCATATCTGCAAGATTCCTGTAATTGTGAATCATATGCCCTCTGGAAGTAACAGTGAAGCAGTCAGCAGAAACCATAGTAACCTTACAGTGGTGAAATCCTTAAACCAAACTCTAACCGTGCAAAAATTCTGACTTGACCCTGTTCAGTGTCAGATCCCTATTGAACAAGGCTTTCATTTTTAATAACTTTCTGTTCCTCACAGAAACCTGGCTAAGGCCCAGTGAATGTAGTCAACTTACTGAACTACGACCTCCAAATTACCGTACTTACAGTTTAAACTCCCCCAGGCCCAGTGCTCGGGGAAGTGGTCTCAATGCGGCCATTAAAAATCTTCACAAATGTATTCCTGTCACTGTTAATGATTTCACCACTTGCTGTATTGTTATTTATAACTTATTCTTATCAGAGTTTTCTGATTTTATTTCCTCTGTTCTTCTTAAACATGACAGAATCATTTTGGGAAGTAATTTCAGCATTCATATTGACAAGTCCTCTAATGGTTTTGCCTTTGACATGTTAGATATTACTGAGTCTTTTCATTTAACTCGACATGCTCTGGGCCCCGTGTATAACTCTGGCCACACCCTAGACTTTGTTTTATCGTGGGCCTGTCTCTAACCCACATTAATACAGAAGATTTTTATCTCGGATCACAAATGCATTCCTTTACACGTAGTCTCTCAGTCTGGATTCCTGCTGCAAAAGCATACCACTTGCTCTTGCATATTCAGTGATCGACCTGCTTTATCAACTTTTATAGGATTCAGCCAGAATTGGTCTAATTTTTCTCACACTAATGATTTGGTGAATAGCTATAATGACCTGTGTTTCTCTACACTGAATGCTGTACCTCCTGTTAAAACCAGGTCCATTCCCACAGTCAACTCCTTCCCATGGTTGAGCAACCATTTTCGTGCTTATTTGACAAGAATATTCAAAAAAATATAATAGAAGGAGGAAATAAAAGAACAGCAGGCTTGCAGGGTTTCATGTTGTTATAAAACTCATGACATAATTATGACCGACAGCAAAGGAGATCCAAGCTCCAAGAGAAAATAACTCCTCCAATCTAATTACTGTAAACTGCCATAACCCTAGAATGGTCTTCTGTGACATTAATTGTAATGTTAATCCTCCAGTAATCACTTATATTGCACACTTTCCTGAACAATTGGTGTGGTTTTTGCTCTCCTATACTAATTGAGAATACAATAAACCAGACTGCATCTCCAGTCCATGCTCTGAATTTTTTCCATCAACCTAGTGCTTCGCTTTCATCCTTTGATCTAACTTGTGTACATTCACTTATGGTGATTGTATTTCAAATGAAGTGCACTTCTTGTCCTCTGGATGTGATTCCAACTAGACTAGACTAAAAGAGGTAATGGAAACCATTTGCCCTGATATTCTGTCTGCCATAAATGGGTCACTGTCTTCTGGCTCTGTTCCTTCATATTTGGAACTGGTGCGTGTTGAGCCTCTGTTGAAAGGGCCTAGTTTTGATTCTTCCATCCTTAGCTATCTCTAAATTACAGTCTATCTCAGAAGTGCCATACATTTTGTATTTAAAAAAACCCTACATGAGCCACATGAGCAAATATGATTCCAGTTAATTAATTAAAGTTAATTAAAGTTGTATTCTGGTTCTGCTGCTTTCAGCACTTTCAATCACAGCATTTTAATTGCTAGTCTAAGGGAATAGAGAGTCGATGGCACTCCTCTCAACTGGTGTATATCTTATCTCTGATGCAGATATTACACTGTTGTCCCAGGTAATTCTTCCCCCTCCCAAACTAAAATTGAGTGCATAGTGCATCAGGGCTCCATCCTGGGTCTTGTTATTTTTCATCTACATATTTCCCCTTGGTCATTCTGAAGACATGATGTTTTTTTTCCATTATCACACTGATGATGTACCTCTGTATATACTTATAAAGCCCAATGACACAAAGACTATCTGGATGATGTCCAGTGTTGAATGTGTCAGAATTTTTCTTAAGTGATGAACCGTATGCAGTTGTTTTCTTGGAAAACCTAACAGGTAACTCATAATGAAAGAAATTTTGGGTAACCTGGCAACCTACATCAAACCAGCTACCAGAAATTTGGGAGTAGTCCTTGACTCAGGGCTGAATTTTGTCTTGCTTCTTTAAATCAGTAAAATCAGTTCTGCCCTGTCATGACAGAGAAAGATAGTCATGCTTTCTTCATTGCCTTTATTTGTGCCTCATTTATAAAACCCTCTCACCTTCAGGTGATTTAGATTGCAGCAGTGTGTAGCAGTTAATTGTAATAGTTTATTGAGTACATTAAATCCTTAACAGGTTGTCCATTTTTCAGGCCAGATGATAGACTCTGTGGTTTTACCATCAAGGCCTCTAAATTTTGGGACTCTTTACCAGAGGAAATCTGTGTCTCAAACTCTGTGTCTTCTTTAAAATCACAGTTGAAAACTCACTTAATATATTAATTGTATTATATATGCCTTCTTGCTGTATTTTTAATAATTTTTTTCTGTCCTAACCTTGTGAAACACTTCAACTTTAACTTTGTTTTAAATAGTGCAATAAAAATAAAATGTATTTTTATTATTATTTACAGCGAGACAGCCTACATGTTAATGTACAGAAGACGTGCAAAAGAAGAGGAAGAACAACCCCTGTGTTCAGGCTGATTGGATGGATGAAGACACGTTAAATGTTAAACTCAGGGACAAGGTGCTCTGCAGCTCTGACATAAAGACCATAAAACAATTCTTAGGAATATGAAGGCTAATTTACTTAAATTTATTAATTATAATTTTTATGTAATGCAGATGGTGATTTGTTTGGGATTTTAAGATTTAAAGGTTTTTTCTTGTCTTACTGCTCATATATAGACTTTACACACCAGCTCAGTTGTGACCCAGGGTTTGTTTTTTCTGCCATAGAGCACTAGGTGGTGCTAAAGACTCAAAACATTGATGAGTATTTTTCAGACCACACACATTGTCAATGATACTGGGGGTTGGTTTCAAGAGAATGCTTAGCTTAGATGTTCACTGTTTGGGGGAAATACCTGCAGAAGGCCTCAGTGTTCATTTTCCTGACACGGATGGGTAAAGTGTGACTCACTTTTGCAGAACAATGAAGTCATTTTTTCACTCCGGCTGCCAAAAATAATAATAATAAAAAAAAAAACTCCTGCAGCATCTGACACTGCCTTTAAGTATTGCATTTCCTCACTCTCTGCAAGCCCATTAATTGTTATTACAAGACTGCTCTGGAATGATGGACCTTGAACCTTTTCTTTCATGTTGATTTTGTTGATAACATGCCCTCCTTTTCTCTCGCATCAGTGCACCAGCAGCAGTGGTGCTGACGATTACCTGTATGGTCTATATTTGTCATGACGATGCAGTGAGAAAACCACCTTGGGACACTGGGTCAGGACAGATAAAAAGACTTCTTGGCCTGCAGTTCCAACCACAGTGAATGTATGCTTGGTAGGCTGTTTGCAGAGCCTCAGAAGTTCCCACTGCCTTCGCCAAGAATTGGGGGACCATGTGAAATGGTGCCTATGTGCTGCTCAGCTCTGACAGAATGGAACATGTCTGCACAGTGCCACAGGCAGCGGGCCTCATGCTTAGTCATTCTGCTGCCATGTAGCACAAGCACAGCTTTCTATAGAGTGGTGTCTCCCACCCACAGCCAGAGCAAAGCGCCAGGGCTTGATGTATATATTATGTACACCGGTGGTAATGCGGGTGTGTGGGTGGAAGGGGTGCTGAACCTCGCAATGCTAGATTAGCTCTTTACATTTGAGTCAGGCCCACAGTTATGATGATTAGGCTAGATTTCACATTTAGCTTGTGACATGAGATCACTTTATTCCCCGCTCTCTTATTACTTGAGCTCTCACAAGTAGAAGTGAAAAGTTGATACTGGAAAGAATAACACTCTGGGCTATTGAGATATACGGAGAGACAGAAGTGTGTGCTTTTTAAATAAGAGTGCTAAAATAAATGGCTGCTGGGGTGGATTCACAAACAACATTACGTATTGCCATTTGCAATATAATAGTATTTGTTTAAGGGCACATTTGGTATATGCATCTGCAAGAACCAGACAGATTGCCCTGATGGTGACTAAGTTGAAATTTTAGATGATTGTCCTAACACAAAGCACACTTTAGGGAACGGAATGGAATATGATAACCTGACCATTTCTAAAGAACTGATTTTTACACTTTGTATGTGTTGATTAATTATTCATGTTCCATTACAATGTGTCAAACACTGTGCAGATGTTAAGATGTTTGGCAGGGGTCCGGCTTGTGCCACAAGTTAGGTAAGCACCTGTCAAGCCACGCCCTGGCCTTGACCACATTACAGGCTCCCACAGTGCAATAATAAGGTATAGGTAACCCACCCCGAGGCAACACTTGGTGTGTCTAAATAGATGTCTGGGTTTCTATTCAAGCACGTGCCTGATGTCTGTCTCTCTATTGTTCGAACTTGAGCTCTGGCCTCTGGATGTGGTTACTTGGACACCTTATGTGAGATCATAATCTCTGCAATTTAGTCTGCCTCTAGTCTTGATTTAGTGTTAGCCAGCCAGCCAAGGGTTCCTTATATATTGCATTGTCAAGACATAGCATTTTCTCCAACAGTGACAGTGATTGATTGATAAATCAAGGCAGACAAAACCACATTCCTAGTGGTTATGTGGTGTCTGTGTGTGTGAGCATAGTCCCAGCAGACTAGTAGCCTGGATGATGTTGCACAGACTTTGCAGTGTGGCAGTGCTCAAGTGCCCATACTGTTTTCTTTGGAGAATATATTGAGGTTCATTAATGCTTTTTAGCCTTTGTTGATGTGTGTTTACCAGTTACTAGGTGAGCACACCACCGTGATGCGTCAAGGAGAAAATGGGAATTGGCTATTTGAGAAACACTCTTTAATTTTTCCCTTTTTTGTGCGGAGACTTTCACAGGCTCATATCAGCGCCTGTGCCTGACTTTGTAAGATCTGAATCTTTTGAATCTGACCAGTATCCCAGCCTCTGTCCATCTGATGATGTGTCACTTCTAGCCATTTCCATTTGCCAAGTAATAGTCAGAGAGGCATCATATCATTATAAGAATTTGTCTCATTCAAAATTCACGGGTTCCATATTTTCATTTTATTTTTAACGCAACAGAAAGGAACTAAATTTGTGCACTGTCTCTACCCAGTTCCGTTTTTTCTGCTCAGAACAGTAAATGTCAATGGTGGTTGAACTTATACTGGGTTATTTGATGAATGCACCACTACACATTTGCAGTCATGAGATCACTGTGGAAGGGAAGATGTTCCTCCCCCTAATGTCACAACTACTTTTCCCCCAGAGATCCATTTACAAGCCCCATCATGACTGTCCCTAATCTACTTTAATCCTACATAACCTATCTAGCAGCAGATCTCTGCAAGCTTCAGGGGTAGCAAACCAGCTCATACGGCTATCCTGTGGTTACGTAATGGGGTTTCAAATAGGAAATGATTCTCTTTCACTCTCCCCATGTCGAGTGTGCAGGCCCGGTGACCATGGTGAAGTCTGCTTTTGTAAATAGCAAACAAGAACTGAGGGCAAATGTCTGCTGCATGACTTAGATTTTTCCTCCCTTATTCAAAAAAATTGGTAAATCAGATAATGGAACATAGCACTGAAAACTATCTGCATGTTTGTGCATAAAAAGAAAATCCTACATGATTCAAATTACTTATCTCTCTGAGGTCTAGTGGTAAACATGAGCCAATTATACATTTCCCTTTCATATTTTATTCGCCTATCAGCTGTTCATTCAGGTGTTGCAGCCATCTGGTGATATAGGAAGGCATGCGTCTGATCTACTTTGATTGGTGACCTGTGACACTTCAAGTTCTGCTTTCAGGATGGCCACTCTTGGCTCACATGCTGCTAGTACTGGCTTTGAATGCTGACTAGTGTTTCTGCAGTAATCTGTGTAGATTGGTTTCTGGGTTTCAGGTGTTAGCGCATTCTGTATGAATATATTCCGATGTATTTCAGTGGAATTTGTAGTAGGGGCTGTCATGTCAAGGAAGTAACCTTATCTTTCCCAAATGAATTCATAAAAATTTCCTCTCTGGAGGGGGAACGGGAGTCTGGACAGCAGAGAGTTTGCCTCTCTTCACTTGTTCAGTTCTACTCCCCAGGATTCTTGGCTGCCTCAGGGCAATAAATAGCACATCTGCTGCGTTTTCTAGGAAAGAGGATGTTATACAGTCAAACTGCCACAACTAAACACCGAAGGAAAAGTGTGGTTCGAATTCGGTTCAGTGTGGTTTGGACCAGAACCAGGGTTGCAGTCAAATCAGTTTCATTTTGGTCTACTTAGAATGGCAAATGGCACTGCTCTTCAGTGGTTAATAATAAGTTTTCATTAAGAGTTACTTTTCAGAGTTTTTGAATTTTGATGAAGGTCCAACCCTCTGAATTGAAAACTAGTTGACTTCCAACCCAGAACATTTGGCAAAAGGTAGTGGATTACTACATGTAGCTGCACCCAGAAGGTGAACCTGGGCCCCTTGGTAATTGTAGACATGACATGCGGGGATATATGACCTGATGTCCCACCCTTGTCTTCTTAGCTCTGTCGTTACCCCTCAGTTAGCACCTTATCACAGCTCCTTATCATCAGACTCAGGATCCAGGAAAGATCAGCCGTAGTCTCAGAGGTAGGGCTGCTCAGGTTACTGGTGAAAAAGCTCTACTGACGGGCCCATTTAACCGTCGGTCTGTCTGTGCATCCCGCCACAAAGCACACTCCTGCTCTGACATGTACACCTCCACGTTCGTTCCCACACTTAAGGCGAATCTGGTTTGTGCAGCTTTGCCACCGTTACAAATGTTTTTTTCTTATTCGATGGAATGTTTTCGGATTTCTGGCTTATTGTCCAGTCAGTTGATTTTGTAACCTGATATTTTTGGCTCTTTTGGCGCAGTCATATAATGCTTTACATCACATCCAAGCTCAAGAAACATATTGCAAATTAATGCCATTCAAAAAACAAAGGTGAGTTAAAATTCTCGGTATGTGTGAGATGAAACATCCTGAAAAACAGTTTAAAAAAAATACACATTTTGCACATGGCATCCTATAATTTAAGTGTGAGTGCCTCCCTCACTAATCTATCAGTGTACAGGAACGAATGGAATTGCACCTTGAGGCTAACCGCTGCCTTTCTGTTCCAGCTCTCAGCTAGTGATAAGCTCTCGACAACCTGTTAACTGCTGCAGACACACATTTCAACTGCGCTAGTGTATGCATGCCAATCAGTTGCTACATCAGTGCGCCAGTTAATGATTTGTACATTGGGAGAAAGTCTTATGACAGGGAAAGAACTCAAAGTGAAACTGGCCTAGTTGCAAACAATGTGCTTTTTTTTTTGTGCACCTTGGTGCACCTTGCCATGTTTAAGAGACTTGACCTGGGTTGTTCTGTTCATTTGCTCAGTAATGTGGGCTGGGCACCTTGAGAGTGAGCTATCCATTGTCAAACCTCTTTGACCTGTTCTCTCCTTCAGCCTCTCCTATTTCCGGACAAAGACTCTCTAATGCCAGGTAGCTGGCGCTGGCATTCCTGTTGCATTCCACCATGGGGAAGTTGCTGGGATCAGGATGAAAAATGCCTGAAACAAAGGCCCACTCTCATTCACAGGGTTTAGGGTTCTGTGGGAAAGTCCAGGCAGGACAGAGGTTGGATGGCAGAGGAATGTGAAGCGGGGCATAGCTCACACAGTCTCTATGACACAGCCCAAAGACACATTGACAAGGTGGAGGTCCTCTTAGAGAAAGGAGATAACCCTCATGAAAGAGGATGATAGGAGGTAGAAGTGATTGGGATGGCTCTGCTCTTTCTTTATGGTGTTTAGAGACGGACAGTTCAGTCATCCATTCAGCAGGCATGCTGGATGGAGTCTGGCTGTGCTGTTTGGGTGGAAGCATTTTTCCCTTGAGCCCCAGTCTCCCTTAGGTCTGCTTACCTTGTGCATCATCCTGCTACTCATTTTCTTATTTGCGAGAGAATGAAGTCAATTCCCATACAGCCACATGCTGAGGTTAATTGTCTGCTTCACCCACTCTCCCCTGAGCCGTATCTGAACCGTGGCTTGTGAAGATTTACAGAGGAATTTACCATCAAAGCTCTTCACTCTCCCACAACAGATACCAACAGATACTGTTGATAATGCATCTGCGAGTTAAGGGAGAGATGAGAAAGAGGAAGAGAAATTATCTGCAGTGAAACAGTCAAAATGAGATATGGACAGAAGTGACACCTACACTTTTAAAATGACTGACAGCACACAATTAAAACTTATAAAGGACAGCAGGTAACAAATTCCTTGACTGACTAACTGATCACTTGTATAATCCGGATCCTGTATTTACTTAAGCGATATTGCGTGATAAACTACAGGTAATTATTTATTTTTTTCCCCACAAAATTAAAATATTTGTTTTTGAAATTGCCATCGTCATTTCCTGTCATTGTCATATCGTCCACAGAGAGTAAAAGTGTAATTCTGATTGCATCTACACACAACATTTACACTGAATGTGCAAAATATAAGCAACATCTTCGAGATAGCTGCAGCACCTCTTGTATAATCCACATCTTAACTGTTTCAAAGCTTAAAGCAATAAGGGTCCCTAACGTTTTGTGCATTCAGTGCACACTAACTGTGGTAAATTGTATTTGACTGCATATAAGCATTCACCAAACAGCACCTTGCAGATCACACTGAGCAACCACAGACTTGCTGTCACGCTGAAAGACCTCTGCTCAACATCCTGAGCATGAATGCCATCGGTGAACAACTGTAATTTCCAGCTGTCACACAACGCCTGCAGTTCTCTGCTCCTTTCCCATGCCTTTACCTGTGTACACTCTCAATCTCCACAGTTGAATGAACACTGGCATTTGCAGCCGATGCCCTTTTTTTCTCAGAGGCTTTGGCTTGATTCATATCAATTGAAGATAAAATCACAGCTTAGTGCGCTTTAACTGTTATGGGTGTGATTTTTTTATTTACTGTGAGCTGCACCAACAATGCAGGCAATACGCCCTCTCCAGACGCCTTTATGAAGTGGGACGTTTGAGATGGAGCACACAGGGAAATGAGAGGAGGTCTGTTGCAGCCCGCAGGCCCCTTCGAATTCTCTGATGTGGCTTCGAGACACATTTCCTAGAAAATGCGAGGCCTTCTGGGATAACGCTTGAGTGGCTGCCAAAGTGTGTGTTTGAGCATGAGTGAATGCATGTGCTTGTATCTGTCTGTGTGTACATCACGGTGTTTATGTGACACTCTCGGCGTCATTGAAATGCACTCGCCTTTGATATGTGAGGACACAGTTGGCCGACCGCGGCTCTCCACACAATGAGTGTCAGTGTAGCTGGTGGAAGAGGCCAGAGGGGCACAGCGCACCACATCACACAGGTGATTCGTCCCCATGGGCGTGGCTCACTGGCAGCATATGGAGGTCCTGCCTCAGAAACCTCACTTCTGTCTCACAGCTATGACAGGCAAGCCTTGAAACCCATTCAGCGATGACACTCCCATTGTTTTCTCTTGGGCCATTATCGGTCTTATTCAAACGAGGTGTTCTCTCTCATGAGATAAATAACGTGCTATTATCCGCACTGTCTGAATTCTGTTAGGCTCCTTGCAGGCTGGGATGCATAAGGGACCAGCTTAATGGATGATAATGTAGATTGAGGGAATGTTAATGTTCACAGATATTCAATTCCATTTCGATTTTTTACGCTCTTCCTGCTTTTCGAATAGGGCCAAGAGACCCAGCCCTCTCATCTGCAGCCTGTTATGTCGGAGCGGGAGGATGACATCATGTTGGTCTCGGAGCAGCGGCTGGTAATTGGCCCGCTCTCCTCCTCCAGCGGCACGGGCCAAACAGAACACACAAGTGGAGCCAGGCAATGCAAGTCAGATGCACTGGGTTTTTCCAGAGAGGCTGGTGGGGCCTCAGTGCAGAGTGAGAGCCAAGAGGCCTCGAAGAGGGGCGCACCGATCCAACTGTAAATGTCAGAAATGAATGAAGGGGCCTCAACCCAAAATGAAATCTGATATAATGTGCCCCAGGCCAGTCTGTTTGATCTGCTGCACAATCCACTGCTGTAGTCGACGGGATAGAGCTGCGCCTATCCTCTATGTTATGACATTGCAAAAAGCATTTTCATGTGTTCTTGGAAGTTTTCTGAGAGCCGACGTCAATGAGCTCTCAGCCCACACAATGTTCCATTACTGTTAGACTGAACCGCTGCACCTCTGGGCTGCCGAGGAGCCACAACCAGTGATTGTTTGCAATATTAAAATCAGCTCTCAATTTTTCAGTTTTGAAGTGGCTCGTATGCCTCGCAACGCGGATGCATTTCCTATGTTAAATGATGTAAAGCTCCACAAGGCATTCTCTTATTCTAAAATTCTTAGCACATGTGAATAATGGCCGGCGGATGAAACATCTGGAAAGACGATTAATCCTCTGCAGGTTCAGATGGGTGTCTCGTAGGCCCAGATCACATCAGCAGGACAATAACACACAAAAACAACTAATCCCATTAGTATTGTAAGCAGCTATTTGATGTGGCAACATGCGTAAAACCTAATTGGCTGCAGTGGATCTGTGGATGAAACCTGGTTCTGCCCTGTGGCCAGTCGTGCTCACCGCATATTGGCTGGGTAGAGATGTTGGATACCTCTGTTCTCATAAAGCACACCCTTTATCTTTTATAGAGAGGCTGCTCAGTCATGCCACCATGCTTCCTGCTATGTGGTTGTTGTACACAAAACTAAAGGCGAGATGATTTTCTGATATATTACATAATGCTCCAAATCTCTGTTACCATCTACAGGAACAGTTGTGAGAACACGTTTGGTGTCTAAAGCTCATGTGGGAAACATGCTTTGCTCGCTTTATTGAATCAGGGTGCAGTGCTCAGCGTGTTGGCACGTGCCCGTCCCCCTGTCTGTTGCCCAAATGGGTCTTAGTAGTGAACAGGGGTCAGAAGTGAAGCTGTACGTGGTGAGAACATCAGAGTTCCTGTCAGGACCAAAATGCAACTCAGCGTCTGTTGGCAAAAAGCTGAGCAAGCATGACTCTCACAGGAGGGGCCTTGCTCACATAGGCACGAGTCTTATTTTTTATATACTTTCACTATCAGTATCTATCTTCTGTTAAAGGTTGTGCACTGAGCTGTGAATTTGTGTAGCCTGTAGACTCAAAACAGATGCTGTGACCTTCAGGTTCACTGTGGAGTAAATAAATATTTATTTTGTTTAGTTATCTCCAGTTCATTTCCGACAGCACTGAGTATCTTTATTAGAGCGACCTGACAGATGGGATACAGATTGATGACGCATGCAACAAAAGTCATGAGCCAGACTCACTTATGCTGTAAACAGAAAGCCCTAACTTCCATTCATTTCCATTCTGCCTACAGGAAGAGTGAGTCACACAGGTTGTGTGTAAAGTCCACTGTAAGTGTATGTTGCTGATAAGCCTCCCTGTGGAGTCTCTGGGGAGGAGTGCCTGGTAAAGTGTTGGTATAGCAGCTATGGGTTTTTTGGTGTGAAATGAGTTACTGTGATGATAATGACTCAGCCTCTTCACTTCCTATCACAAGTCATCTGAGGACAGAAAGCTCAGTTTGAATGGGCAGGTGGCTGGGTAAACTCCGGTCACATTTTCTTTGAATGTAAAATGTGAAAAATCCAGTGTAGCCTATCTTTCATTTTTGTTGCTGCTGAGGCACATTTCCCAGTACATCCTCTCTCTCTCTCTCTCTCTCTCTCTCTCAGCTGGTGAGCTAGCTGTCGAGGCAGAAACTGTGCCGGAGGGAGGAAATGATTATAGCATGAGGGAATGTGTTATCGCTTTCTCTCTCTTGTACATACTCTCTCCACCACTGAATGTCATATATTTGTGTTCCTTATCTGCAAGATGAGAAGAAGCACATTTCACAACCTCGACAAGAATGACACGTGTCCTCCGTCCATATAGACTCGAATGCTTCCGGGTGTCATGTCAAGATTATTAGTCTGGGCTGGTCATGTGCATTGAAATATCAAATGTCATGTAGGCTGTTGTGTGGCTGCACAGTGGAAGAGTCTGTATCATGTTCCCCGTCCATCAACGACCGCTCTCTTGAGGAAGCAGACCCAGCTGTTGTTGGCTATTGATACCTTTGTTGTTCCTCTGTGGGGGGAACCGCAACAGAGCCTGCTTTGGAGATCTCAGATGCCAGTTCTTCACCATCTTGTTGGTTCACTTCTTATTAACTGACACACCTTCTATCCGTCTGCTTTAGTCTATTTGTGCCTCTGCCTTTCTGTCTGTTATTCTGTCTTTCTCAGTGTGCTCTTGTAAAGTCATTGAGCCTGGATGGTTGCTTTCCAATCTGACCAACCCGTGCACTTTAGTTTGATCACGTGGATGGGTGCAAGAGGAAATGATTGAGGTGTTGGATAGCGGCATGATCTTGAAAGCAGATTGTAAAAAGTATCTGTGGGAACCAGGCACTTCCACTGACCCCGCAGCATCACTGGATCTGCATGCCCCGGGGGCACAGACTGAACTAGGGAGACCCTGCAGAATACAAACATACACAGTCCCCTCACATCTGAGAACAAATATCAGATTGACAGCCGCGACTGCAGAGGGTGGAGAGGGGAGCCGCACCTTGAAAGCCCTGGCTGTTTTTCATGTCTAGTGAACAGCCACATGTGTCAAACCACTCCTCCCACGCTACACATTTCACAGATTCCTCAAGAATGTTTGCTGTTTTACCAGGTCATGAGCACCACTGCAGCAGAATGAATCCAATGCTGAATTGTGTCTTTCAGGCTGTGTGCAGTGTTGGAGCCTGTTCTATCGAGCTATTACATCTTGTGAAATTCGTTCTTTGCCCAGTCATCAGTTTTCAGCACTCCTATTGAAAGTCCTGCTTCTCCCAGTGAGTATTTATGTCTTCATGGGCTAACCATAAAGAGAGCCTCCCTGTGCTTTCATTTCCTCAGTGACAGTGGGAACCCTGACCAAGGGCTTGAGCCCTGGCCGTGGCTCCAACCATAACATATGCCTCACTACTTCCTGTTATCAGTGATTACATAAGAATCGGAAACAAAGACATTCAAGGTTGTCCGGGAATCAGACTGGCCCCTCGATTTCCATGAGAATGAAATCATTGTGAGTTTTAATAGATAGAGAGATATTTTTGCACAATAACAGGACTCTGTTATAGTTAGTTACTGTAGGTTAGAAGGGCTTACAGTATACAGACCTATATGTATTCATGCCATAAAAACAGTTATTAAGCTTGTTCTATAAATATGATCCATTTGCATCCACAAGATCCTGACTATCAGCCTATATTAAATCCACTGAACTATGTATTTGATGTCTTAGATGCACGACCTCTGGGTGGGTGCAGTATGTAGGTCATTCTAATGGGATGTGTTTCCATTATGCTGAGGATCCAGAGTGATATGGCCGGAACTGCAAGAGCGTTCCCCAGGGACGAGGTCTTGGGCCTGGGAAGCTGTGGCCTAGGATCAGCCGGGGCATCGCAACTCTGAGCCACAATAGCAGTGTGAACCTCCCTCTGTCCCGTCTCACACAAGTGGACCGGTGCAGGCCGGTCCAGCGCTGACATCTGAATGATAACTAGTAGAAGAGAGTAGAATAAGCCCTGTTCCTCCCCGAGTTTCAGTGGGAAGAATGAATGATTTCCTCTTTATTGACCCTAGAGGGAAAACATCTCCTCTGGGCGGTACCTGTTATTAATAGACCTGATAGACCGCTGAACGAGACAGTTCTTATGGGAATGTTTAGCTGGCTTGAATGTCATGTTTTCAGGAATTTGAGATGATTTTATGTGTGTAGCATGTTGTGTCATGATCACCTCAATCCACCTCCCATAGCTTGCAGGCACTTTTAGCTTGGTGACAAGGCTCAACTATGTGGTCCTTCAAGGTTGTTATTTGATTAGGACTAATCTCCAGGTTTTGATTTCAACTGGTTTCGTCTGGAGTGGGAGTACTTTTTTCCCTCTTTCCGTGTCTAAAATAAGGCTCAGCCTGTTGAACTGGATTTTAGGCTCTCTGAACTGAAAAGGGCTGCACCCAAAGCAATGTATCAGGGGAAAAAAAGACATGGGAAACTGGTGACCATATTGTTTTTATGGGGCAGGGAATTATGGGAGAAAAATCAAGCCCATTTCCACTCTCTTCAACTGTGATTTTTTTGGAGGAGGAGCTAGGATGGTGCAGACCACACACTTAATCTTTGTATCAGAGGATGGGGCAATTACCATCTAGCACTGGCTCCATACCAGGCATGTTTTGTCTCATATTCATCCTCTTAAGTTAGAGATGAGATGATTTCAGTACTGGTGGGCAGAATGTGAAATCCCTTGGCTTGGTCTGAGAGAGGAACGCCCTGGTACTGGCATACCAGGCTGATGGTCCTGGCACCCTGTGGATTCCACCAAGCTGTCTGCACAGAGCAGGTCAGCCCCTCTGCTCCACTGGACCTCCACAGCAGCCCCCGTGCCATGCCAGGATCAAAGCCAGGCTGTGTGCCAGGGGGCTGGAGGTGAATGATGTGGTCACCAGCCCCTGGGTGCACGGTCACCACACTAGCTCATATCATGGCATTTCCTGCAGATAGGCCCTGGTATGTCCCTGTTTGTCTTGGTTGTTTGTCTGGGGCTCTTTTGGAATGCTAAATTACACAATAAGCAAGGGAAAATGTTTGATTTCGCCATCACCCCGAGTGTTTGTTTGTTTGCCTTGCTGGCTGCGGTGGTGAGGTCAGTGCGGCCCATAGATGTATCTGGTTTGTGGTGGAAGTGAAGTGGTCAGTGCAGGACCATATCATGCGGAACAGGCTTTGCCGTCTACATTTCAGACGCTCTTGCTTTGTCCTCTCTGTGCTTGATTGGATAAATGAAGTCTGCTCTGCAACACAGTGCCATGTTAAGCCAAGATTCCTAGGATGGTTTCAATTTTAAGACAATGTCATTAGGAAAAGACTTACCTCACGGAAACAATATTTTCCACTCCCACTGAAGCTTATTGGATTGACAACACTTATCAGTGTGCATCAACATTTAGTCCAGCTTCAGTTCACGGTCACTTTCTGTAATTGCCATACATGAGAGCCATTATTTTGACAGACGTCAACTCCCATACTAATGACAGGATGATTTTCATCCCTCTGTCTGCATGACGCCTTTTGGGAAATATAGGCTTTCTGAGTCTTCTGTCTGAATTTAATCAAGCAATGAGACCAGTGAGGTGAATTAAGGCTGGAGCTGACTCAGCCTCACAGAGGCCTCTTTATGCTGCTGTTGAAGTTGAGGAGGCCCAGGGTGAGCATGTATCACACACAGGAAAGCACCAGGCAGCTCCCAGACAGTCCGGGCCCCAGCAGTCTGCCCCCTGAATCCCTCCCTGCTCGCCGTTTACAAGGAGCATATCACCTCACTAGAGCAACTTTCAAAGCACTTTCGTTCACATAGCGAGGGCCCCATTTCCTCCTCTCTCTCAGGAGGGAAATGTAAGTGTGCTGCAGAGGAAATGTTGCAGAGTGGAAGGGAAGTGAGGAGACGAAGAAAGCAATGTTATTTGTGGAGCAGTGAGGCCCATTGCCTTAAAATAAACTTACAGAAAATGACTTACTGGAAGCCTCCGGGCTCTCTGCTGCTGATTAATGCCTCATTTTTCTATAGGCAACATATGAGAAAAGAGAGCGAGAGAAAGACTAACTTTCATTTGATCCAAGGTCACTGAGTGGCCAGCTGCAAGGCCCTCTATCTACCCATGGGATCTATCTTCTTATTGGACATCCTGTCCCTGATGAATTGTCACTCTTCTCATTTAAGACTTCACAGAGGAAGCTGACCATTGCCAGGACACGCCCGCTCGGCCTCACCGGCCAATCAGGCCGCTCCAGCTGTCCAGCATCCTTTCCACTCAGAAAACCACAGCTGCCACAGGAGCTCCTTCACCGGAATTTTTGTTTGTGTCCTTCCTTCCCTAATCTCCGACCACACACACTTGCTCACTTGTGACAGCCTGCCGCTGCCTCTTGGCCCTGGCCCAGTCCCCTGTCCTCTGCGCCGCCTTGAGACGTCTCTGTGCTCTGTGTTGCGAGGCGAACGAGGAGCAAAGCTTGGGGAGCTTCAGAGTTGACTGCTGGAACAGAACAGGGGGCCCCCTCAGCAGAGTTATATAACACACAAGAAAACTAGCCGTGTGCTCACATGAAGAACATCAGTCTTCACACACACACATGGTACCCTGAACATGGGTTTACTTTTCATTTTGTACAGTCTATGGCACAGACGGATCAGACAAAGATGCAAAGCTCATCTCCTGGACCATCAGAGTGATCTCTGCTGGACGTGAAGGGAAGATGAGTTTCTTCACTGTTTAATTGAGAGGATGTGATCTCACCCACTTAAAATCCAACCTATGTCGCTTGCTGCTCATGACTTAATCCAGGCTTCCCCTTTGTGCTAAGTGTCCCTCCCCACCCCCCTACACACAGAAAAAAGAAGGGTTCTTCAAGGGTTTTTCAGTAAGGGTCGTTGTTCCATGTGGAACCAGAGAACCTTCTATTTTTGTGAAAGCAAAAACTGGCAAATCAGAATAATTGATCTTGTGTGGAAAAGTGAAAAGTGAATGGAGATCTGGAACATTTCTCATGATCTTTAAGGGTTCCTTACAGCACCACGAAGAGTCCTGCCACAGCACAAGTCTAAGTAACCATATTCTGGTACTACATAGAACCCATTTTGTTTAGAGTGTCCCCTCTTCCTCTCCCCTCCTCTCTCTGGTTCTCTCTCCTTCTGTCACTCCTGAGTGCATGGTGGAGAATAGGGCAATGTTCTCTGAGGCTCTGGTAGGAGTGAGGGATGCAAGCTGCCGGACGTCACAGTTGTATACAGACTTAATGGAGGAGGAGGGGGGGAACACAGCAGTGACCCAGGCCTAAACTGTAGAAAAGAAACCCTCTTGTGTTCAAACCCAGACTAAAGACCAGGCCCGGATGTTGCTATCTGTCCCGTCATTGTCTCTTCAAATGTTGGCATTTGGGTTTGAATGATGGCTTTCAGTTTAGCCAAAACATTCCAAAGGCAGAGTGTGGGAAACACCCTCTTTTTCCTGTGCTGATTTGATAACTTTCCATTTGCTTTCCGATCTGGCCGGGTAGTTGGCTGCAAATTAACGGGTTGCACCACAGGACTTCCAATCACATTCCAAAGACTGATGGTGGTAGGATTTCCACATCCTAAAAAATATTACGATCAAATGCTGATTAGACAGGCAGCAACTTGCGCAAAATGCAACAGCCTGCACCCTGTTGTATGCTACTCCCAGCAGTGAATATTTTTGTCTATAAAATGCTGGCATGTATGCATGTATGTGTAACCCCAATGTATGTTTTAATCCTCATGTCACTCATAAAGCTATCTGTCATTAAAGTAACTCAATAATTCATGATCAAATTATCAGACGATGAACAGGATTGCTAGACGATCATGTGATTCCATTTTCTCTGTCTGAGCCTCCGTATGAGTCGTAACTTCTCTTGGAAAACACCTTCTTTCCCACTTTCCCGTAGCCACTGTGTGGTGAGTGGCAGTGACGGCACGGCTTTGATGTGTGACACTCGCGATAGAGGCGCGCTCCACAGCGCTGATACCATGACAGGAATAGCATGTGAAAGAGCAAGAACATGCAACTATCCATGAATTTGTGTAGCCTACTTTTCATGTTTGGGAATGGGGGGGTTTAGCCTACTTCCAGCAGGGTGTAATCAGTTGATGTGAAAGCATATAGTATGCAACCATGTGACATACAGAAGCCACTTTATCTGCTCCCTGGCTGAACTACACCAGCTATCACTCAGCACTGGGAGGAGTGTTCACCACTGTTCACACCACAGCATTCCAGCCATAGCATCCTCTTCTCTACTGTCAGTAAACCCAAACAGGCAGCTTGACTCATAGCACATGGGCAACCTGTAATCAAGCTTGGCCCTGAAACTGGCATGTCAAAGTAAATCCTGTGTTTATATCCTAGAGAGGCCTCCCTCATGGAATGATTAACTTGCCCTAGCACAGGAAATGCATAAGATGATGTTAAGCTTCAAGGCCAATCCATGGGATTACAGATCTTGACTAT
>OMKZ01016205.1:0-10355 GCA_900302535.1 Neoniphon sammara | reverse complement strand
GGGGGGGTTTTTGGGGTTTTTTTTTTTTTTTTTTTTTTTTTTTTTTGGTTTTCTTTAAGTTATTTGATCTTTTCTGGGCTGGATTCCCATGGGGTGATGCATGTTGTCTTGTCTATCCCCCGACAGGTGAGTAGACGTAGGATTTACCATTTTATAGTTGTGTTGAAATATGGAACCAAATCAGTTGCAATGCAAACTAAGGAAAGCCAAGTCACAGACTTAGATTTTTTTTTTTTTGATTCAGTGCATTCATTTAACCTTACTTGAATTTTTGTTTTGCCTAATACCTAGTCAAGCCCGTTTATTGTTCTTTGAAAAAGTTATACACATACCCTTTCCTAAATATTGTGTTATGATTTATGTTTTGCTCTTTTTATGTAAAATTATCTCTGAACTGAGTTTAAAAAAATGCCATTTTGTGAGATTTTCCATAGACAAAGGTAGGGGTTTATATGGTGTGAAAGTTTGTTGACAATATATACTATATTTTAACAAATTTCCCATGACAAGATATACTAGAAATACTCATTACATTTTAGATTAAATGTAGTGTCTAAATTCTATTCATGCATGTTCTATTGTGCAAAAAGCCAAAAGTTTTTGTTTTCCAAAAAAAAAAAAAAAAGAAAAAGAAAACATACTGCTTTAAACAGGAAAACTGTTGATGCTTTTCAAGTTTTGTTTTTGTGAATAATTTGAAAGAGATAATTCCAAAGTGACAAAAATAGATTGTTTATATTATAGACATCTTTCTCTTGCTGCTATGAAGCTTTTCTTTTCTAGTCTTACACAAAGATGACATTGCCTTATTGTGATTCACTTGAGTGTGCTGCTATATTATGAAATGTTGTATATGTAACAGTCTTCTTGCTTTTCTGTTGTATGTGTACTGGATGGAAAGTAACAGGTTTGGTGTGGGACTGGAAGTACTCGTGTTCGCAGATCTTTTGAACAGCATGTTTATTCTCCTCATGTGTACCTTGTATACTATCACACTCTTGCTGCTTCCTATAATGTTCGTGTACCTCAGGTTAATTGGACAGATAGTGAGATCCCATCTTGCATTACCTCATCACAGCTCTCACATTACAAGTCTTTTTACTCAGAATTTTTTTTGGACGGGTTACTCTTTTCTGGGTGAGAGGAAGGACAGTACCTACTCTCTTTGAAGCAAGAAAACTCCAGATTCCACTGAGCAGTTGAGACAGTAATTTAAAATCATTTATTTCAAATATTTGGTGCTAAATCAAAACAGGCTTTACAGTCTATATCACATATGTATCTGAAAGACAAACATCTGTATTTTTTTTCCTACTTGCAGTTTAATTGGCACGTTTGAAACCAGTTCATCAGATTAAGTTGAATATTGATTTTGTGAGGTACCCATTTAGTCTAAGTTTTAGCCACCAGAATGTTCATTTATCATTGTTCACTGTGTGGAAAAAAAAGAAGAAAAAAAAAAGATGTGGGACTACCAGCTTGCTATTCCACGTGCTTCCCACTGCCACGATGTGCAACCACACAATGTACCTCAAAGGTGTCTGATCCACAATTTCTGCTCAATAAATTGGCTAAAATCATTTGGTTTGCTCATTTTATTTTCTTGCTCTGCAGTCTGGACTCTGCCTCCCTGCACCATTTTACAAACATGGGGAAACTGCAAAACCCCAGTGAAGCCTTTTCTCCTCTGTCACCACAAGAGGGCAACTCAGCCATGGAAAACACTGATAATGAGGCCAAAAAGACAGTTTCAGTTGGTTTTGAAGCCTAGAAAAATCAAATCTAATTTGACTCACACATATTTATATATTGGCCACATATTAAGAAACAAGACTATATCTATTTTTGTATTTATTATTACTGTTTAGCAATACAGCAGGGAATAGTATACATATATTTTTAATGAAAATGAAATATTATTTATGGCTGTTAATATATCGTTAACATATGTCCAGGAAACGAAATTTTTTAGGCTACCTGTTGAGGAACCAGTAGACTCGGCTTCTGCGCTGTAATTGATTTACGTCACGACGCAGCGTGCCGCGTCACAACTTTGCAGATGAACCAACCAGGAAGTTGTACAAAATCCGACCCTGAAAATGTTTACATTTAGCTTGACACTTATCCGACAGTAAGTAAATTACAAGTTTTTTTCTTTTTACTGTTAGAAGACCTAAATGTGTATAACGTTAACATTTGTATTGTTTGCCGTATTTTCAAGACTGTGGACTGTCAGCCAGTAATGAAGGGTGGCGGCTGTTAATGGTTTGACTTTGTCCCTGTTGGAGTTACAACTATAATCCCAGACGTGCAATTTGAATACTATTCTCATTTAGTTTCAGTCACCATTGAACGCCAGACATATTCAGGTTAATCAGTCCAATGACAGGAATTCTGGCTGCTTCTGCTGTTGATGCACATGGCTTATAACCTGGTTATATTTTCATACAGTG
The DNA here is from genome assembly GCA_900302535.1 of Neoniphon sammara. Taxonomy (NCBI): domain Eukaryota; kingdom Metazoa; phylum Chordata; class Actinopteri; order Holocentriformes; family Holocentridae; genus Neoniphon; species Neoniphon sammara. The sequence continues at coordinate 7,902 of OMKZ01016205.1, read as the reverse complement.
GGGAAACACAATACAACAGAGACAAGTTGCTGCAAGGTATGTTGACTAAAATATGAAGGCGGCATCCTACAGAGGATCCTCACAATGCCTGTACCAGCATGCCTTCATCTCCCAGGCACACTGTTCAGCTGTGGTTAAACATGTGGGTGTGACAATGCTGCAAATATCCTTACATTTTACACTGAACTAACACTGGAGTTGACTAACCCTGTACGCTACAATCTGTGTTTCACATGCAAATAGTTAATGAAAACTGTTTAAAACTTGTGCCCAGCAGTTATAATGTATTTCTTGTTTGATGTTGACATCAAAGTTCTGCTAATTTGTCCAACTCCTGGGTGTACATGCACAAAGTCCATCATTGCAACAGGAAGAAACGCTCACTGTAGTTTGTCTTGTGTTGGAAGGACAAGGTGTGGACACTCCCCTGTCGGAGACGGGGCTGCGGCAGGCTGAGGCGGTCGGACAGTACCTCAGACACCTCAGGTTCAGCAATGTGTTTGTCAGTACCCTACAGCGCGCCTGTCAGGTAAGTCAGATGCCTTCAGTTTTCATTCGGGAAATACCTGAAATACCTGACTGTTGACTTGAGTTCGATCTGATGCTGTTGACAGCTGCGCCATAACATCTACCATTTGATGGCACATGCAGATTAGTGAGGCAATGGAGATTTGACTGTCCTCATGCCATTGGAACCTGATAAATTCATCTCTCTCAGTCCACTCCACTATGATAGATAGGGATACTGGATGTTACTGGTCCAATACATTGTGATCAGGGCAACATTCACTATCAGATTAAGAAGAGCAGTTCTACATATTGACATTACACTACTGATTATTGCTGTTAAAAAGTGAAAATGGGTTGAGAAAATTCCTAAGACTCTTGGGTTAATGATAGATTTTACTACCCAGTGGACAATGTAAAAATGCATATTACCAACATAGGCTGTATTTTTTTTCTTAGTCCCTCTAAAGAAAACATTCTGTAAAGATGTTGTGGCAGACAGGAATGGAGGACAGTCTACCCAGCAAACTGTTAGAACAAGAGCTATTCAGAGTTATCCAGAGAGGCAATGTTGGTGACTTTTATTTTTTAACACTTACCGATCATCACATCTAAGTATTAGTTAATTACCATGCCTTAAACACACTATGTGTTGGACAGTGGATGGAGAGTTGCTGTTGTGGCTCTCATCTGACTTGAATAATACAGCTGTGATTGGTACAGATTGAAAGTGATTCAGTGGTGGTTCATAAAAATATTCTATCAGATTTACATATGTGATGTCAGTATGGAGGACTCACAGAGGGCATGACCTTGAGTTGTAGCCATACTTTATTTAAAAAAAAAAAAAAAAAGAGAGAAAAAAATTCTGATGCCTTGATTGGAGGTCATTTCTCAGGACAAGAGTAACTTCACCAAGACCACTATACAGCAACCTCTTCAGTAACTAGCCGCACCTGTTTTTCATTATTTATGTAAATCAGATATTAGTAAGTAATGCTGAAAACATACAATTTCAGTCACTGTTGATAAAATAAATTTGTCTTTACCTTAGCGTTTGTTTTGTTTTCTATAAACCATGGGCCTGTAAAGTCCTTGAGACTGTAACAGTGATTAATGGCTCTAAATAAACTTGAACTTGAACTGGAACATCAGCCGACATGTGTGTTAGAGCAACCTTCTGCATCAGGACAAACAACAGACTTTATGATCTGACCAGAGCAGAATGACGCATCCCTGTTTTACCTGCTTATCCTTTAACTAGAAACCATTACATTTTGTTCTGGACATTCTGGACACCACACAGCATCACATTTGGCAGCCTGAATCCCTCATACCTGTCTATAAACACATATGCAAATCTGATAAGCAGTGAGTATGTTTTACTCATTACTTTGGACAAATAATTCAGTCTAACCCGGTAAAATATCTCTTATTTGTCATTACTTTGATAAACAAGGGGAAACAGGATGTATGTAAATAACTTCCAGATATCAAATAGTTTAGCATATATTCATCTTTCTGTGGTCTCTGACTCTTTGATGTTGACATATTACTGACTTAGTAGTTTGTCCATGACATGTTCTCTTGGGAATTATCTGTGTATTGAGTCAGTTATTTCCAGATGTTTTTTCCCTTTTCAGACTGCTGAAATAATTATGAGAAACAACACTCACTCTTCTGGCACGGAGATGGTTTTGGACTCATTACTCAGAGAGAGGGTACGATCTCGTGACTTCCAACCATACAGCCAAATATCAGCGCTTTAACATATTCTTTCATGTACTCTTTAAATTGTGTGTCTTGAACCCTGATGTGCTGGTTCATCATGCAGGGCTTCGGCATTGCTGAAGGACGCCCCAAAGAGGATCTGAAGAACATGGCCAACGCTGCCGGTCAGTCATGTCGTGACTACACGCCTCCAGGAGGAGAGACTTTAGACCAGGTGAGGCGAATACAGACAGGATTCATCTTGGAAACTGATCCAGTCAATCTTACTTCACTGTGAGAAAGCTCAGCATGGAAACTCAAGGTCAAGATAGCATTGGTGGTACAATACCGCCATGCTGTGGCCAAATTGTGGACATTGCATCTTAAAAATCCTAGGCATTTCAAGAAACCTAATGTTTGTGGGGGGTTTTTTGTTTGTTTGTTTCTCTCTGCTGGTTCACAAATCTCAAATTTTTGGAGTTGACTTGGACCCTGCTTCCAGCTGGAAGTCACTGGAATTTGGCTCCTGGACTCATGGTTTACATAAGAAACTACATTTGAGACTGCTGTATATGCAGCACCCACAAATCCAAGTGGGAATAGCCTAAAGCAGTGGTTCTCAATCCTGGTCCTCAGGACCCCAAGTACTGCTGGTTTTCCATCCTGCTGGCTGGTTAATTGTATTCACCTGGTGTTCCAGGTGTAACCCAGTCCCTGATTACATGGTTAAAATGAAAACCAGCAGGGTTGTGGGCCCCAAGGACCAGGATTGAGAACCACTGGCCTAAAGCTCATTCATGTAATTTAAGCAGTCACGTAATGGTGTAAATCCATTAGAATTTTGCAGCAATTTTCCCTAAATGCATAATGAATTTATCTTTGATTGATCTACCACTGTAACACATGATCAGCTCAGTTTATCTGGCTACATGTATGTATACCTCTACTCCATTTCTAGTTTGTCTCTAATGTTTTTCTGAATTTCTCCCTGACCAATTAGCAATGTTACATACACAGACAAAAAAATAATAATTTGTTGAAAAAGCATAATTGAGAAATAGCAAGAGTCTGTTTTGTTCAGGTTCGATTCCTGAAGTCTTTGTCTGAGAGTTGACCCTATCAAGACTGTCAGAAATTAAGTTTTGGATTTAGCCCGCCTCCACTCAAGGTTTATAAAGTTATGAAAAACCTGGAAACAGTAAAAGTAAATTTGAAAAAAAAATTGGGGAGGGTCATATACAGTATTTGAAATATACATAAACTTTCACAACATAATTTAGTGATACAAGACACCTCTGTGGCAACTAAAAAAAATACTTTCTTTAGCTATGTAGATTAAAGCAAAATGTATGGAGCAGTCATGAAAAAATAATTGGAAACCACTGGTAAAAAAAAAAATCTATGCACCCTGAGCACTAGTTCTCTCACTTCCAGGTGAGGCTACGATTCAAAAAATTCCTCCAAGTCCTGTTCCAGAGGATGTTAGAGGACCATGGCTGGTCGGGACAGAGCGCCGCCACAGGGTCAGCAGAAGCCGGAGCTGCTGGGCACGAGTCCGCAGCTGCTGCCAGGTCACCTGATGACGGCCTCCAGGGAGTGTCAGTCCACGCCCTGGTGGTGAGCCATGGCGCCTACATCCGGGTAGCCATCAGGCACCTGGTGGAGGACTTGGGGTGCTCTCTGCCTCCGGGGGTGAAGATGTCCCAGTTGTTTTCGCCCTGCCCCAACACTGGCACCAGCCGCTTCATTCTCACCCTGAGGCAGGCCGAGTCTGGCCCGGTCCTCTCCACTGCTCACTGTGTTTTTACCAATAGAAAGGACCATCTGGACGACCTTAAAGCTGCTGAATAGTATAGTGTGACACGAAGGGGGGACAAGTTTATGGGTAGCAAGTGTGCAGTGTCTGTCTAATTGAAAAACTGACTTGTTTTTGAACTCTAAAGGGGAATGAGAGCCAAAAGCCTCAGATGTACTACACATCTACCTTGTGAGTAATACTGACAATATGCAGCAGCACCGTGTACAGGGTAAATGATTTCTTCTTAATGTTTAATAAGCTTCATACATTACTGTGGATCATTACTCCAAACCATAACTACTGAACATACAGTACTGCATCATGGGAGGACGTCATCCTCTTCCTGTCAGTGGGGCAATAAGGACTCATGCTGTAATTATGCATTGTTTCGAGCTGCCCTGCGTTTTTTCCAATATGTCATATCTTTATTTTTTCAACACAGAGTTTATAATATGTTTGTTTTGTTGCTTCTTTTTATCATGTCATACCAAAGTCTGAAAAACTACTGTTGAACATTGTCAGTGACAGTCATGTCTTTTTGAAGTTGGTGTTGTGGTGCTGCTCGTGTTTTACCTAATATAAATAATATGACATGACAACAAAACAGAATTGTCCCCGAGTTTGTATTGGAATAAAAAAGGTTTACACTGACATAAAAAAGAGAAAAGAAAGTTGCCAAGTTTAGGTTGCACACACCATGTTATGGAGTAAAACCACATAAATGTAGCGATTTGCTGTGGGCCAAAATGTTGAGGTTTTGCTGACTGCTATATATTCATTCTACAGAATAAATATTTATCAGCCAGCTGAAACTATGTGCACTTAAATGTGACTAAAAGTATAGTTTCAGGCACTTATTCGTTGTAGTTTCCAGCTGCCTATTTTCAACCTCAGTTTCATTGTCATACTTTTTTGTAGAGCATCACTTTTTATTCTTCATTGCATGGCTAAAATGAATTATTTGTCTTGACAGACCTTTTTATACGTCAGACTAGAGATGAAATATCACATCTCAATGCAACAATCCTGCTTTCCACTCCATTCTAGCATCTGTTGTTTCTAATTTATCTTATTTCATTTGAAGAAAAATGCCATGCATTCAAAACTTGGTCAGGACATAAAATGGCAACCTTCATCTCTGAACTTGGCAAATTTAATAGGAAGCAATCACAGCAAGAATAATTCAGCCACCAATCCCCTTAGCTTAATCTTCTGATGTTATTGACTCAAAGGTAAAATAAGAAAACTCAGGATGTTACATTTAACATAAATGTGCTTATACTCCTCTATTGATATGTTAATGCGTCTAAAGGGAATTATCAGAAGGAGGATTTTCTCCAGACTGCTGTTCCTCCGTGGTGTTACTACTCTGGAAAAGGGTAGGGTATTTCTTTTATCACTATGTAATCTATGAATTTTATAGATGTCTGTTAAATTCTACAAACTGATATGTAGGTACAGATGCTTGTTGCTTTATAAATGAGATACTTCCATCAAAATCTCATTCATGAAAGTGATTTTTAAAAAGTTTGGGGGCATTACAAATTCAGATAATAAAGGAGGAAAGACTTTGGGGTGGTGGGGAAAAACAAAGCGTTAATTATTCAAGTAAAATCAATGTTCAGTATCCACCCTGAGCCAACAAATGAAATCCCTGATCTCAAAGGCTTCCTGGGATTAATGGAGAGAAAAGCAGGGGCAAGTTTCTCCTATCGGATGTCATTAAGATCAGATAGAGATCAGGCTCTCCTCCGCTCATATTGAGTGTGACTTGACGACGTTTGGGCCCCCTAGGGCTCGGTGACAAGCATTACTGACCTGTGCAGAGCTCTCTCCCTAAAGTACCATTAGAAAGGTGCAGTCACGTTAGCCTCAAACATCTGCAGAACCCTGTTGTTAGCAATTAGTCCTCTCTGGATCTTCATCTGAGACTGAAGTTAACGACTAACTCCAACAGGGCAAATGTATAACTCTGACCAAAATAGCAGCACAGTTACTTAGTGAGAGCAAAAATAGCATTGAAGTGTGTATTCTTAGACTGACATGACTCAGCTGAAATGGGTGCACCTGTGAGCTAATTGAGTGGAAGAGGTGAGAAAGCGTGGGAGTGTCAGCTAATGAGAGGAACTGGGTCAATGTTAAACCCGCTTACGCATTCAGCGTGAAATTCATGACTTCCTTTGGCATAGTACATGCCATCTTAACCAAATGACGCATGCAGGGCCTCAGGATACCGGAGGTAAGAAATTCACAGCCAAAATAAAACAACACCCAACTGCATTTCCTTTATGAGTTTATTTCTTCTCAAATTCAAGCAACACTCCATCAGCAACTCCAATTTACACATTCAAAGACAAACCATGTTTTCTTACATGTACATTTAACCATAAAGCATCCATATAAATACTATAAATAACAATAAAGGAATGGATTTAAATAAATAAATACTCTTTGGGACTGGTTTAGTTGTTTGCTGGTGGTGCCCAGCACCTGTAACTTCTTGTCTAAAATCACCTTAACAGTTCAGATTTGATATCAGGATCACTGCACCATGAAGTTATTGTCCAGCTCTTTACCCTGTAGTTATTTAGTTTTCCTTCAAGTCATGAATTAGATTGAGCTCTTGATGGATAAAACACACAAATAAACGCTATCAAAACAGACAAACGAGTGACTGGATTTTGTAGTTTTGAAAGGTTTCAGGTTGTTGGAATAGCTGTTTTAGGTTGGACATGTATGAAATAGCAAATTCCTGAAAGTAATGAGACATTCCTTATTTCTGCTTGTTCTCAGCTCCTATACCCAACTCAGTAAACTTTGGACTGCAAAATATAGGCATGTAACACAAGGCTAAAACCCACTGCGCTAAATACAATTCAAAAGCATATTCATACACAAGTTTTTTCTTTTTTTTCTTTTAAGTTTTCATTTTTAATAATGCCTGCCTACTTTCAAATCAATGAATAAAAGGCCTTAAGTCCTCCAGAGGTAGGCTAAGGTAGGCTTCTGTCTTGAGTTAATATCACTTCAGTATCTGCTTTTAAATGTGGGTTTCTCAGACCAGCTGCAAAAAACCTCAATGAGAACAGAGCACAAAAAAGAAAAAGCCAAGACAATGTGCTTGAATACAGATTTGTCCTTTCACCCCCAGTGTTTGGGGTAAGTAATCTGTTACTCATTCCTCGTTGCTCATTTCAAAAGCGCTGTTATTGCTTTACTCCCTGGGAGCAGCAATTCATTGCACTACTGGTTACATCACTTCTCGTCCCCCCCAAAATCGGCATTGCAATTGCAAAATATTTCCACCCAGAGAAAGTAAAATTTACTGACATTTCTCATCTAAGCTAACTTAGTGTGAAAGTACATATGGATAAATTTGGATTGTTCAATTTCAATCAGATATCTTTTGAGAAGGTGATGACAAATATAATTACCTTTTAATCAGTAAGTGGTCATAATGTTGCTGGGATTTAAATGTTTTTTGTTTTTTAATATTGAAGGCAAAGTGATCAGGACCATCCACTACCTTAATTCTCAAGTCTGGCCGACCCCCTGTATCCTAATATCATTTGCAACCAACACCCCCAAACCTGTTATCATAAACACATTAACTGTATCAATAATCAGAGCGATGACTGATGACTGACAAGATGTTATGATTTGGTATATGTAATAAAGTATTAGAAGTAGTTCGCCAAAATATCAGCTCAAAATATGGCTTTTAAAAATATTTCTAGCTTTTTTTTTTCTTCTTTTTGAAAAATATTTGATCTCTGATAATGAGTTCAAGTTGGACTCACTATTGCACAGGGAGCGCCAACACCTTGCCACACCCAAAAGCCCCCCATGCCCCCCAATAGTGGATGATCAATCACCCCTCACCCCAT
>OMKZ01016203.1:13362-33439 GCA_900302535.1 Neoniphon sammara | reverse complement strand
GTTTTTTTGCTTTTTTTTATTATAACATCAGCATAGGAGAGAATATTGTCACTCAATAGTTTTAGACAATGGGTGAAAGATTAAACTGCTCCAGCCCTACAGTGAAACTTGCTTTTATTTATTTATTTATTTATTTATTTTATTTTATTTTTTTTGCAATCTAACAGTGTATAAAAGTTAGCTAATCTCAGCTTGCAACTTTGGCATAAAGCGCTGCAATACTACTGGCACAAAAACAGCTCACATTTTACCCTTTGTACAACACATATAGGAACAATGGCACATGGTGAGGAAATACCACCCCTGGCCAGCACAAAATACTCCCCCCCTGCACACACGCGTGCACGCACACACACGCTCACACACACACACCACAACATCAACACCACAGTGGGGGTCGACAGTCCTCTATCATCAAAGAAAGCTATTGGTGGGAGGAAGGGGAGGCTGTGTGTGGAGGAAAGTGGATATGAATGGCAGTGAAGAGTTCAGGGAGTTCATGTGTGTGTGAGGGGGAGGAACAGAGTTAGGGCTTGGTTCATTGAGACTGTCAGTTTGGGGTTCAAGGTCAGAGTGGGCAACAGAGGGAGAAAGGCAGCTTTAAAATCTAAGGTTCAACAAGAGGAAATGGACAAATAGGGAAAAGGATAGGACGTGATATTGTAAGGGAAGCACATATTAACCAAGGGTGGGAATAAAAAACATTAAAAATAAAAAATCCTCTCATTACTGCAATTAATTGGATATTTTTGTGCGCTTACATTTCTTTTTTTTTTATTTCTGAAATCAGAAACTTCACTTGTACTTCCTAGGTTTTGCATGCTAATTTTGTAGCCTCTCCATTAGCATTCCATCATCAGTTAACCAATATGAAATCAAGCAATTAACCAATATCAAACCTGTTCAAGCATGTTGAGGTAATGTTAACTACTGCTCTGGTGCTCAGATTTATCCAGTTTACATAGCCAAAAAGCATGCAGTGACAGTATTATTTGTTTGTGTTTGCCTAATTGTTGTCCTGCTGGTTCACTTCGCTAGCTAGGTAGCTAATAGCAAGAGAAACATAACATTGTATAATGGAAATTATGGACATTTTATTTTTTTCAGTTTCAAAATCCTATTTTTAGAATGCTCAACACTGTAACATGCAAAACAAAATTGTTAAAAATGCAACATCGTATCATTTGAACTCTTTGTCTTTTCATTCTTTTAGGGTTGTAGTCCCAACAATGTCTGTTTTTATTTAACCCAGTATAGCTTATATTATGGGTACATTTTAATCGAGCTACTTTTAATTTTAGTTCAAACAAGTTGTACACTTGTAATCCTACCTCTACTGTGGTACAATTTCAGCAAAGTTGCAGCATTGCTACTTGAGTGAGACATTTTGGTGCCATTTTCATCTCCTGTGTAAGTGAGAGTAAGATAATGTGCTTCAGACAGCGCAGGCAAACAGACAGACAGATGGATGTGCTTGCCTAAAGTGAGAGTGCTGTTACTCTACCCAGATCAAAGTGAACCTCTGCTTAACAGACCACACACACTCTCCCTCACACACACACACACACACACACACACACACACACACACACACACTATATCAGCTACTGGCATTCCCTTGGGTTGGAATGTGCTTGTGGACAAGTGTGAAAAGGGAGTTTTAGGACTGGATAAGGTGAGAAAGAGGAGAAGTGGATGGTTGGCATAGTAAAACAAATAAATGTCAGAGTTCACATAGCTGAAGCCCTTGTTTATGTTGATGAATATGAGTTTATACGTGCATGTATGTGTGGGGGGGATCCCTTCAAATATTTCTCTCACTACCTCCTCATGCACACAAGGGAATGCACCCTGTCTTTTGAGGTTACAGATACAGGCGTTTATATTTTCTGAACCAGTATCCAGTCAGCAACAACTGCACTTATTCTGGAGCATTTGTGTTCAGCAAAACAGGTAAATTTGTGTATGCAGCATCCACACAAACAATCCCATGAACATCCCATGTCTTCTGTCCCATTTTTACTGAAGCTCCACTAGAACCTAAACAATAATGTCTCAAAAGAGTTTCATACTTTGATTAGAAAATCTTTGACGAGGGGGATTTGATTTTTTGCAAGAGAGAGAGAGGCTTTTTATGCATAAAGAATGAACCCTCCAACCTTCTTTTCAATGAGGAGTTTGCAGTCAGAAGATTGAAAAGAGGAGACATTTATCTGAATAACATTTTGCAGTAATGGTTGTGAAATCACATCATCACATATTGTCCATCACACAATGTCCTAACATACAGGAGGAATCTGTTGACAGTGAGAACAAAACCATCAAGAAAGCCATGAAACTTGGAGAAAACTGTAGTATTATGCTACTAAGTCCCTGACCATCATTGTTTTTACATGTGTAAAACTTTGGCTTCTTGATGACAGCCTGTGTACCTCAGTTCATAAAAGCATTGTAGAGGTAATCAGACATGCAAAAGTACAACAAAAGTTTGACTGAATTGAACATGGAAGTGTATGGCAGACTATGTTAAAATGAGCATTTACACTTGAAAATTAAAACATAATCCTACAATAACATTATAATTTCTGACATATGTACACATTTTTGGGTCTAAATTAAATTGAAAATTCAATAATTTTCATTTAAAAAGCAAAAAAGGCAAAGAAGCCATGAAGGAGCAATAGTCCCTGCAGATCAGAATGAGTATATTTTTTAACCGAGTGAACCTGAGTAAAGAGTGCAAGTTACACAGGGGATTATAGTTACCCAGGGGATTAGGATTTCATAAAAAAGTGACTGAAGCAATTGCAATGATATAGTTGCGGTTTTCTTCCTGTCTCTAGTGAAGGGTCATATACTCACAGCTTAGATGTTGTAATTCTTAAGTGCATAAGAGATATATCTATGCAACTAAGACTATTTTCAGTGGGACTTGCATGGAAAATGGTTCTACTTCCCCACCTGCAGGGGTTTGCTTACAAGACTTGGGAGTGCCATTTCCAAGATGGCAAGTACAAATATCCTTTTCTCGAGATAATCAGGGTTTATTTCTCCTGATCACTGTTGCTTGTTTCATGGAAGTTAGTACAAGTGTCAAACAAGCCAAATGTAAGAGCTCTGCACTCTCACACAGTTTGAGAGCGTGGTGTGAGTTCCTCACAGAGAAAGTCTGTGTTTGCTGATAAGAGAGAGGCTTAATGATTCTGGCCATAATATCTTTCTGCTACATGCTTTCTGCACAACTTCACATCAGCGCAGGGGTGCACTGAAAAAAAAAAGCTAATGGGAAAACTATTTCTTAAATTTTGTGACACTTTTTTTTTTTTTTCAAATTAGATTCCAGAATCTCTTGAGCTGGCTATTTAATCTTCTCTCCAGCTGGAAGTAATTTGAGTAACAGATTTGAGCGTAAAGAAGAAAGAAAGAAAGGGTGGTGATGGAGTGGGAGGAAAGGAGAGAAGGGGACGAGGGCAGGGGGATGGGGATGGAGCTCAGCGGATGGGGGAAGGGCTGTTTGTGCATGCCTCAAATTCCTTAGGTGTTATCAGCATTGCCCGCTCCATAATTGTTCCCTCAGAGACGCAGAAAACATACAGAGACTGTACAACATAGTAAAGCTTACTTACAGCCCAAAGGGGTTTACATCTCCCAAGTGGAAGACCACCTTTTTCAACACACGGGAACGCCATTCTTGTGTTGATGAAACTTAAAATGTTGGAGCATTTCTTGTTATCTTTTTTCTACTTTTTTTCCCCCTTCACTGCCTCTTTCTAAGAGCATGCCCTAAACGTAGCGATGTTGAATCATCACGTTATGGCAATGCATTTTTTTAAGAATGTTAAAATACGCAGAAACCAGTTTGAGGGCATTCATTCCTGTCATGATTCTCTGCCAGAGCATCATCTGGATCTGCATCATCATAAATTTCCTGCTTTAAAAAGTTTTTAAAATTCTACATGAACTCAATTTCCACTTGTGTTCTTTCTCCCTAGGGCAGGATGGAGCATTAGGGCAACTTGGGAGAGACTTGGGACTTTTATCGCTGTTGCAAAAACCTATATGCAAAATTATTGGAAACTTTCGATTCTTGTCCTTCGATGAAACCTTGTATTTGTCAAATGAACAACTTTCCGGGACATGGGCCTGCTGTTCTTTCCGCCCACAGTGCTCTTCTGGCGGTGAAAAGGTCCTCCTGCTTTCTCCTCCATAGTGTAATGGCTTACTGGGATCCATGGCATATCAACTCCAACAAAGACCTGCCACACATTTTGACAACACATTTCTTCAAAACAGTGCTGCAGAAACTTTCGTGCATAAGCAAGATTAGTAGTTTCCTGTTCAACTCTTTCAGAATCAGTAGATAAATGGGAGTGATGAAGTAATTATGTGAATTAGCAATTTTTTTTATTATTTTTTTTAACTTAATTGCAGCAGTCAAGGGCTCAGACTGTTTTCCTACTGAATGGAGATACTGCATTGGTGGGACACACACACACATACACACACACACACACACACACACACACACAGGAGGGGCATCTGGGAACTTTGATTGATGAGGTAATCCATCTGGCTTTGAAGCAGGGAGCAGGGAAAGGGAGGGACAGAGGCAACAGGGAAGGGAGGGAGAAGGAGAGAAGGAGACGCAGGCTGATATAAGTCCAAATCATGATGCAGTTCTGCAGCTCTTTGCGTGTGTGTGTGTGTGTGTGTGTGTGTGTGTTTGCTCATGCTTCTATATAAAGGCGAGAGAGAGATAGAGAGTAAAAGAAAGAAGGAAGGAGGGAGATTAGCATGAAGCATGAAGACATTACCTGACAAGCCACCTAAAGCTGTGCCCAACAAAGACAATAAATTAAGACACTAAAATAATACAAGAAAAAATCAGCAGCCAAGATTTACATGTGGGAAGTAGAGACCACCCAATATCACTTGATAGACTAGAAATTATCTCCTCAAACTGTCCATAGTTAATGATTTAGTTGATTAGAAACGTGTGTCTTACGATAATGAGAGTGAACTTGTGTGAGAGCAGACAGTGATCTGTTCCCTGTCGTCCGGATCACCACTGCGGACTTCAACCTGGCTTCCATCACAGCAGGGCCGAGCTGGGTGGAGGTGCAACATGGGCCTTAGTTATGGATGAAAGAATGACGCATGAAATACTCGCTCCAGTCATGACACAAACCAGATGAATGGTGTTTTCACTTACGAGAAATTCACTCTGGAAGACTGTCTAGCAGGAGAGGCTGGGCTGTTAGTGCAAAGGTCTCTGGGAGGAGGCAAAGAACTAGTGGATCGATATTTTTGACCAGATAAAATGTAAATTGACATTTTATCTGGCTGACATCTTATTTTTATTTATTTTTTTTGTGAATAACAAGAAAGACATGCTTTGCTGCCACATAATGTTGATGGCTTCACACTTTCGTTCTTTGAATTCTTACTTGGATACTTGAATACTGAGTGCAGTATCAAGTTCTCCAGTCTGGCTAAACACTGAGGACTAACAATAGGGACTGGTCAGTTTGTGAATTAGTTATTGTTCCAGTTGTAATAGTCAATATTCTAATGAATACTAATAATAATCAAAAATTTTGTTTTGGTATCCTGACCCTTCACCTTCACTTTGTCTCTGTGATCTTCAGTGTTTTCATTTACCATTAAGCAATACTGCTGGGATTAAAAGCAGTAATTTAATATTAATTACGCCAGTTTAAGCTCATAATGCTGCTGACAGCTACATAAGGTTATAATGACGGAACTGAACTGAACTGAACTGAACTGAACTGAACAAATGGACTGACAAAGGAGAATATAAGAGCCGTCCTTGTTTGTCACAATGAACTTGTCGCTATAAAGAGAATTAATCTTGTCTAATGCAACACATCCGAATCATTTCAGTTTACAGTGGAATCCCTCATGTTTCAATAGATGGAGTATAATGTATAAAGTGGATGATACAGATCAATATACCAGTGCTAGAGCTGAAAGAGAAAATTGCTTCAAGAGGTTTTATGAGGCAAGAAGGACAGGATGCAGCGGAAAATGTCAGAATAATTTAATATGCATAAGTACAGCATAACAGAGAGTCACTGACCCTTCTAATATGAAACTAAATTTTCCCTTCTGCTGACTGCATTGATATCAGTCAGATCAATCAGATATCAACATGGGCCATTACAACTCTCTCTCTCTTTCTCTCTCTCTCTCTCTCTCTCTCTTTCTCCTTCTTTCTCAAACACACACACACACACACACACACACACAGAAACATGCCCACACAGACACCTGGGAAGATTCATAAATGTCCTGAAAATAGAGTATTATGTCATTGCTATAATGCATTTAATTCTCAAACAGAAATTGCTGCTTCTGTTTTACTCTGTTTCGAACATGCACAAAACTGTTCTGAAAACTTCTGAACTTATGCACAAAACGTCTAAAAGTGAGAATCATTTTTGTCTCTATATATATTTGTGTGTGTGTGTGTGTGATAAGTGTAGAAATATGTTTTCACCCTGAACAGCTCCACACTGTATGTACGGGTCCTGGACTGTGTCGTCTGTGTTGTGCTTCCATCTGCTGGTGGATCATGATAAACCTGACTGATGAAGCCTCAGTCCACTGCCACTTTGGCTTCACCCACATGAAGCAACTTGTTTACTTGTTTGCCATTCGGCCCATGGTGACAGAAAATGTTTGGACAGTAATATTGACCATTACGTCTGTGTAGCTTGGTTAGATCTTTTTGACAGCCCAGCCCAACCCTGGCAGTTACAACTGCGTCTCCATGGCTTCAGCAATAATCTGAGAAAAATAACCCTCGGTGCTCTGAAAACCCAAACATAATTTAGACTGAAACAGGTCCATGACGGAGCCCTTCACCTGCGGTGCGACATTGTCAACTGAGCACAAAACAATCTATGGTTAAGAGATGAAAGGATGAAAAGCACCATATGGACACCTGCTTTTAAACTGTTTTCTTAGTTATAATTTTTTTTCCCAAGCAACACTGACCTGATCACACAAACCGAGTTTACAACCTCTTAATCAGTTATTTGACAAAATCTCCCCTCATGGAAGACTGATGCAGGCCAATCAGTTCGCTCTGAAAATACCAGACACTATCATTATCTGTTCCTACCAGATTATTTTATTCAAATGTGCTCACTGAGTGACAGAAATACAGTGACAACAGAGAGAAACAGAGAGAGGACTCAGAATACTAAAAACGGGCATCGCATTCACTAACAGAACTATCTCTGATGATATGATCTCTCTCTCTCTCTCTCTCTCTCTCTCTCTCTCTCTCTCTCTCTCTCTTTCTCTCTCTCTCTCATACACACACACTCACACACAATATCCTGCCCACTTTCCGGTGTTTATGGATTTGAAGTAGACCAGTAGATAACGGAATGTGCCCTGGGCTGTTTCGTCATCACTTTCTAAGAACTGGAGATAGTGAGAGAGGAGGGCAGAATTATAAGAAAGTTAGACTTTTGTTTTAGAGAATTATTCACCCTGGGCTGACTGGCTGCAGGATAGATAGATAGATAGATAGATAGATAGATAGATAGATAGATAGATAGATAGACAGATAGATAGATAGATAGATAGATAGACAGATAGATAGATAGATAGATAGATAGATTAAATTGCATTTTAAATGTCTATTATTTCTTTTCTTTTTGACTGCTGCTATTATTCAGCTGTGGAATATTCTTTAGACAGTGCCATCTTGAGGCAAAGTGTATGAAATGCTGTGTGTGTGTGTGTGTGCGGTAGTCAATGTACTCTGTGCATGCCTGTGGCTTGTCTGTGTTTGTGTGTTTGTGCATGCACATGCATGTACATGTGACTGTGATTGATGGCTAAAATGGTCAAAATGGCCACAATGTCTCCTTTGTGTCTATTTTTAGCATCTTTGTGACTGTTTACCTCCTTTTCCTTTGAAATGGGTGTCTGGTTTTAGTTAAGTTAGGATTGCGCAAAAGTATTTGGTATGAGGGCATTTTTGGACTGGGACTCAACATTTGATAGGTTAAGAACTGGTGCTGTGTTTCTGTTGCCATGTAAGCCGTGCTGTCAGGACTAAATTAAGCAGCTAAAGTCTTGCCAAAGTACCTCCGTGCGTATCAAAACATGAAAAGCCTGAGCAAATAACGATCTGATATGCATGATGAAACCAACACTGTTCCATCATGTGGCCACTTTTAGAAAGCTGGTCTGCCTCTCTGTGCACAGCAGCCGCCCTGCAGAGACGCTTCACCGGTGCATCGTCATAATAGGAGCAGCTTCTCCTTTACCTGCCAGCAAACTGTGAGGCAGATCAGTATGATGGTGGTGAGTCCCTGGAAAGGAGAAAGGATGGCTGATACTATATTGAAAAGTTGAAATGACATTCCTCAAAATGACTCCTGGAACAAATTGTGGCTGTTACTGGTGATGACAAAGATGCCCTCAATCCAAAAGTGTGCTATATTTTCTCCATGAACACCCCCAATCAACAATTTTATTTTTAATTTTAACATAGTAAAGAGTGTCTTTGAAAAGACACACACACACACACACACACACACACACACACACACACACCATTTTCTCTCACTAGTGAGAGAAAATGGACAGTATCAGTATGTCAAAGAAGACATAGTTGATTCAAACGTAAACAAACATAAAAGGAATATACCTCACCACTTTTGTGTGTGTGTGTGTGTGTGTGTGTGTGTGTGTGTGTGTGTGTGTGTGAGTGAGACAAAGGATCCATTGTTCTTTGGATTTTAATGCTGAGAGAGTAAATCCACTGGGTGTCAGCCTTGTGCAGCTTTTCATGGCCAGACCCAGCTGGCTCTGTGAAGCAGGTTTATACTTCATACTTACATATTTATAAATAATAATTCAAACTAAAATTTTTGACTGTCAGATTAGTAAGATAGCATGCATCCGTATGTCTGTCTGTGTGTGTAAGATTATTTGGTATACAATTTAGTGAAATAATTTTATTTGTGGTATCTTGAACTCAGTAAAGATGGTACAAGTCTGACTTGACTCCAGCCTCCATTCATTATTAACCACTTACAACAGTCGAGTCCCTACTTGCTAACAACTGTTTTCATTGCAGTTCTAAGAGGATACTCCAGATGCGTCCTAAATCAATAAATACATAAATAAATAAATAAGAATTACGAAGTGTGGGAAATGGTGAGTGTAAAATGACATGTGGAGGTGAAAACCAATCAAGAGTGGGAGAATGAGGAGATGTGCAGACTCAAAGATCGATACAACCCACCAGCTGTTAGACCCGACGGACTTGGTTTGTTTCAAAGTTCATTTTCACCCTTTCCTGGGCAATTTAAAATAGACTTCTTTCAAATGAGTTGTTTTTGATAGTGAGACAATCCTGTTACACAACAAGTCAAAATGAGTTCTAAGCACAAGGATAAACGTCTGCTGGGAGCTGCGATTAGTAGCCTTCTCCAAAAGTTGGCAGTCTGAGGCCTTAGCCTTTGTTTGACAGGCTGTTCACAAAAATTTTCCATTGTTAACTGTAATGGCTGCAATTACGTCTCCATCTTTGCATGTTTCATAGAGCAGTGCAACATCTGTCAGACAACAATCCAAATTTGGCCTTAAGTGTAAACCAAGATAATCACAAACCAAATAAAGCTAATTTGGACAAACTTAGTTTAGTTTCCACTGATCCAATACTTGACTGTATAAGATCTAGCGCTTTGGCTTGACCTTCCTGTCTTAACTTTAAGATATTTTTAAGATAAATAAAATCAGTCAAGGCAATCTAAAGTCTCCTCGTTATGAGAGAGAACATTGAGATAATGTCTTAATCTAAACTATAAAGTATCTTTAACCACTGCTTATAAGCAAAGTCACTGTCTGCTTCTCATCATTCAGCATCCTTTCTGTGCCCAGGAAGGGCATGGCCTTCTGTCTGCGTCACTTCAGGCAGATGACAATGACCTCAGTCAAAACAAAGACCTTTCATCACTTGATACCATTTGATCTCAGATGTGTCACCAAAAGGGCATCTCAGTCCGACACAGTCAGTGTGGACCTACATCTGAGCACTCTTGGCTCCTTGTCTTGTTTGTGTAGCTCACATTCATCACATCATTATCACAGAACTGCTTAGAGCCAGGATTTGCCCAGTCTCATTGGTTTGTCTCCCACTCTGGTAGACAGAAGTCTGTTATATGTCAGTGTCTCAGCTCAGCAGTAAACAGTTATCAGCCCAGTAAAACTGTCGCTGGTAATGTTTGCAGTGAAATAATGCAACAGTATCATGTGCCGCTAGTGCAGCAATTACGATGTCCAAAAATTAGCTTCAGTGTAAACTCTCTATGTATGCTTGTATGTTAACTAATTGCCCTTGGCTATACCCAGTACACATTCATCTATAGAAACTGTCACTCGCTCACTATCCATTGTAATCCTGGCATTTGGTATTGTGTATATCTGACCCCACAATCTACATTAATAAAATAACTATTGCTAGAAAATGTACGGGATTCCAGCTTTAATGGCAAACTGTTCCACTGGGATTGAATGAATATTTGCTCCCCATAGTGTATACTGGAGTTCCTCACTGACAGAGGGCAGTATGTGTGGCTGTGAACCCACCAGTCAGACCACCTCACTGTGAGCACGAGTAAAGCACAGGGATGTGTGTTTTCTCCCATCTCTGTTTCTTGAACAACGTCTGTTTGTCCTGTCATCAGATGGTTTACAGCAGCACTGAGCAGGAATGTTGATTTAATTATTTTGCTTTTATTTGAAAGTAGATGGTGGAGAGAGGCAAGAAGTATTCGGGTGGGGTTGGGGTGACATGCAATGGAAGTGCAATGGAAGGCTGCATGATGAACCCAGGACATCGCAGTTATGTGAGCTTCTTTTTCCCGGTTGGGTCAAACAGTTCTCAGCACGGAGAGTAACGCCTCCAATGGCATTTCCACCTGGGGATAGCTTGGCATGGAGTGGTTACAAACCCTGCCTGGCACACTTTTCTCAGCACAGTAAGCTAAGTGTGCTCTGTGCAGCAGAACTGTTCAAGTGGGATGGCTCAATGACGTGGTAAATTACCACAACAATAAAGTAACTTTGACAAAAATAAACCTGGGTGGGATGTTCGCAGTGATGGATCTCAAGCAAATTTCAAGTCCCTGTGAGGTGATTTTCATAACATACTGAAATGAATGGAAAAAATGGCTCCCTGGAACAGTGTAGTATGCTGTGGAAAAAAGGTAGGTAGTGTAAATGATACACAAATTGTGGTAAATAGCCTAAAACATGCAATAATACTGATATGATACATTTAGGTCTTTTAAATTTGTATTCTCATGAATTGACATGTTTCTCTTACCACCACTTCATGAACTCACACTCTTTGTTGTTGATCCATGTAACGATACTGTGTAGCGAAACTAATATTACAATGTTGTTTAATTGATTTTTATAAGGCTAGAGGTGCTACCAATTTTTTTATTTTTAAGTATCACAAATGCAGCAACCGTATGGGGAAGTTGTTAGCCTGGAGAAGCCACTGCAAAGTTCATTTCTGTGTGTTCAGCAGCTCTCCATGTGGTAAGGTTACGTTGCTGGAGAGGGAGAGTTGCTACAGCTGCAGAAAACAACAACTCCATGTGGTTGCACTGGCTTCTTTATTAACATTAGCCAACCATCTGGTTGATGAGGAAAATCCAGCCAACACTAGTCAGCATTTAGGCTCATAACAATTTAATTTAGGCTCATTACACAGTTAGCGTGGCTACAGAAATCTTTTGAATTCTGTTTATTTGGGTTCACGTGTACCAAATCAAGTGCTTATTTTTATCCTTTTTAAGGCTGCATTTTAGTTCATATGGGCATTTTAGCATTTGGAGCTAACTAATGATGGAAGGTACTTTTGCAGAGTAATATGTGATTTAATCTTTTATCCATAAATAAATGGTGCAGTCTAATCATTTTTGTTTCCTTTTCTTTAGTGTAAACTCTGATTAGTAAATAAATAAATAAATAATAAAGGATATGCAATTTAGAGTGGGGCCCTGTAGGGACAGTTAATTTTTTATGAAGACTGATTGCATTGTAAATAGTAATACACCATTGTTTGGCATGACTGGTTTCCTAAATAAAACAACATAACTATTTCAGGGTGTTTGTAACAAATTGTAACAGCACTTGTTTTTTGTTTTTTTGGGGGCATAATCTGCTTTGATTGTGTTCTTTTATGTGCTACAAGTGTTATTTTGGGACCAGTTTCATCACACCATTGAAATGAAAGGATAATTGCTGGTATTTTTAAACGTGGGTCTTATTTTCCCATCTTTTGCGGTCTAAATGATTACTAGGAACAAAAACTCTTGGAATCAGTCCAAAATTAAGCAAAAGTGCCATAACTGGCAACCACGAAAAGACTGTAACGTAATCCAATGGGGCAACCTCTACGTGTCAAAGTACAGCCACTAAAAGTGTTTGTTTTTGCCACTGACAGGCTCAGATTAATATTATAAATATCTGACATTATGGAAAGCGCTGGCTCTCAGTTCACATTACCTCCACTCTGTCTGCAGCAGCTCTCCACTCCTGAAACAGCATTTTTCTTTAGGCAAAGTGCTTTGGTACAGGACTTCTTCTTTTCTTCGGCTGGCAGTAGTGATCCAAATAGCCACTGCAGACCGGACAGGAGTGTTAGCATCCATTTGTAGCATAACTAGCCACAACTTCAGCATGGCCCAATCCAACAACGGTAGTCTATGAAGTTAGTGCGAAGAGTGGTGCGATGGTCTGTTGGCACAACTCGGAATTGTGCAAACACGTACCACTGTTTATTTATTTAATCTTTCAGGTTACACTAAACTACGCTCTCAACACAGCTCCCAGACGGCTCTCAACTCTCACTCACATTTACACTGTTGTCTTCCTACAACAACTCAGGGATTTCAGAGTGAGACTTCTCCTTGAGCAAGACTTCTTACATGTTAGCCACATGTTGTCAGACTCTTATAATAACAATCTGAGCCTGTCAGTGGCAAAAAGTGGATATACTCTGATGCAGAGAAATGCCCCATTGGATTACATTGCAGCTGTTTTGTGGTTGTTTAGCGTTCTCATACAATATTGGGCCCATTCCAAAAAATGTTGTCCCTATTAATCATTTAGATCCCAAAAAATGAGAAAATATGGCCCAGGTTTAAAAATGCCATAATTATCCTTTAACAATCCAGTATTCTGAGATACCAGCCCAGGGGAGCACGGAGCAACTAATGATGATATTTCACCACCATGTGGACTCAGATCATGTCCAGGAACCTATAAAACCCAACACTCTACCAAAGTTCAGTTTTGCTTTAACTGCATTGATGTTTGTTGTTTTGAAATTTGGCGCAGTAAATATATTGATCATGAGCGTTACTACCATTAAATCCCAGGTGGGCCTTTCACTTTACATTCTGATGTCTGATCTCATCATTTCTTGTGAAAATATTACAGAACTGACAGCTGGAAATTGCAATATTTGTGCATGAAATATGAAACATTGTTCCCTTTGAAGTTAACTGAACCAGATACACTGTCAGCATTGCATTGCATTGCATCTCACGACAGCCTCCCAAGGGTATCCAACATGAAAATGTGCCTAATTCTTTGACTAACATGCCATTTCTTCTAGACTTGCTCTTTCTGGAGCAAACCAGGTTGAAAATCACACAAGAACGGGAGGCAGCACAAGGTTATCTGCACAGAATCACTTTCTTGTGATATAGACCTACTGTGATTCTTTAATGATCAAATCAAATACATTATGAAAGACTTTTGAATAACACAGCCATTACCGAGTTAGTTTGAGTTTTACAACCCTAACAACCACATGGTATGTTGCTTAGTGATTGATCAAGCCACATGCTAAAACAATTCATTAGATTTACACAAAACTGCCATTAATTTAGACCCAGACCCTATATTCTGAAGGTTTAAATGTCCACTGCAATGAGAACTGCACTTCTCAATCACATAGCATAATTTAGCAAAGAAACTATTAATGTGAAATCAACAGAGTCGAATTGCTTGCCAACAGAATCAAATTCTTCCTGGTGTAAATGATGTCATACACAACCAGGCTTTACTGAATATTCTGATTGGTTGACAGTATGCATATTTCGTGATGTGTCCAGCAGCCTGTCAGACAGCAGACAGCTAGCTACTTGCCAAACTAGCCAAAATCTCTAAAATCTCTATGCCACCGCTGCTGCTGGGTGCTGAAGTATCAACACTGGTTTATCTCCAAAAGACAGAACTATTTCTCTGCAGGGGATGGCAGAGTTATAAGGAATATTCTGCTCTCACTCCTACAAGCTTTATACAAGCTTTATTCTATCCACCAAAAACTGAAATAAGATGCTCCTTGTGTTAGAAGTCAACATGCAGACTTCTCCTGACTGAGTTAAAGTCATTGCACTGGATCTTTAAGAAGAGAATGTTCCCACCTCCAGACACAGCAGGCTGCAACCAACTCCTCCGTTTATGGGTATGATGTCAACCTATGCATAATCTTGAAAATACTAAGGCTAAAGTTAAAAGATGTTCTTCTGAAATGTTCTTAAACTCCTCAGTTTGACAAACCCCCACCCCCTCCATGCCACTTTTCCAAGTTGATATAAATCTTTATGACATTAATTCACAGTAGTGGGTAGAAAAAACAGCTTGTTATACTTATGCGAAGATGGATTATTTTTTTTTTAAGCCTTTAGCATTAGTTATTTGCCTTATGATGATCACCAACTATAGTTTATAACAATAATATTTAATTATAGCAGAATTACAGAGGTAGCAAAGTCCTTTGCAATATAAAAAGTGTAATAAATGAAGAAACACTAACAATTCATCAAAAGTAAGAAAGAAAAATGCACCAAATAACTGAAACCAGACCATTGCTCACGCACGTCTACCTTTCCTTTCCACTGGCCAGCACATGACTGGTTGTTATTTGATATAAGTGGATAGTGGGGTGTTGATCAGCGGGAGGGGAGGGCCAGTCGGAGCCACACTGCTGATGCCGACGTCACTCAGCAGCCCGCTGACTGGGGTTCAGGCTTCTCCCCCGGCTCAATCTGAGACTGTGGCCACCAGCAGCAGAGGTGCTGGGGAGAAGAGGAGCGCGTTTGATCCACTTTTCTCATTCCGTCTGTCACTTCACTTGGATAGGGAGAACAAAAAACGGACAACTGGATGATTTAGAGGCGCCGGCTCCCCTCTGCAAGCAACTGAGCAAGGCTAGCTTGATGCTCAGTTCAGCCTGCTAGCCTTTGTGGCAGGGCTGTCCATGCATCCAAGGAGCCCCTAGCAACCCCAGGCTGGTAAAGCCTTGGCTTTTGCCTTGACAGCATACAAAAATTATTCTCCAAGTGGGCAGAAAGCAGTAAGCCCTGTCAGCTTAATTGCGCACCGCGGAAAGCGCATTTACAGTGAGGAGCATCATCGCCTGGGCACCGTAACACGTCGTAGCCTGTCTGCAACCTCCAGCTTGACAGGACCAAGAGGCGATTGATGACTAATATTCCGTGTCTTTATCTTTGAAGATAGGCTACAATGTTGCGCACCGCGGTCAACATGTTGATGACGGGATTGCTCTTCTTGGGATTTTTGCACAGTTTGGAGGTAATCGTTCCAGCAAGGGCTATTGATGGTAAGCAGTGCTGATTTAAAAATCACCTCTGTCAAAGTCTTGCACGAAATGCTTTGAGAAACTGTGGAAGCATGTGTATCTTGCCTAGCCCAGGCTTTATTATGTTTTCCCCATGACTGTCTGCGTGCAATATAGACTAATCAGTCAAGTAAGCTGCCCCATGGGAATGACTGCACGATTGAGCAAGGCAGCCAAAGGCAACGTGGAGGGGATGAAAACTAGGCGAGACAATTAAAGCGGTCTTTTGTCTCTATCTCCCATGCCACATGTGAATGTTGCAGTGTCACATCACTGATCGCACATTCGCCCCCCTGCTCCGATCGGATTCAGGAGCCCTCAGACGTGTCAGGCTTGATTGTACTGTAACATTCGCATTCAGTGGTGAAATTGTTGTATAGGCCCCGACACCTTATTAAACTACTTGTTTTTAGGTCGTTACAATCATTTTGAAGATGGGAAGCGCAGCAGCTCGGCCACGGTATTTTCAACTGCGATAGTCACCTTTGTCAGGCTAACGCGACTGTAGTTAGAGAGAGGCGAATCTCCGGTGATGGGTGTCATTTGAAAACATCTAGCGAGTTTTGCTCTATGTAATGGTCCACGATCTCCATAGATCAGCAGATAATTCAGTTCAATGGCTGTTTTTTGAGCGATGTACTGATGACACAAAAATCTCTGTAATATTCCTATAATCTCATAGTTCGTGCAACTCTGTGGTGACAGCATCATCTATGGTGTTATTACCTAAATCATTATCTGTGATATATTTTGTGCATAGCTGAAAAGGTTTTGCTGTTATATTTTTAGGCCCGTCTATGAACTATGACTGAATTACTTAAGTGTCGTTGATATTGGGAGCACAGAGGTTGAGGGCTGCTATCAACAGGCAAGTTCAGGACTGCGCTGCTGTTGTCCATTGGCATGATTATTCAATTTGTCAGCTGGACTGAATGGGCTGATCGGCACACTTAAATGCCAGCAGTCATTGTGATATGCAGTCAGATAGTCAGCAGTTCAGAACAGCTCCCCCTACAACCCCGTGAACACTCACCCTCACAAAGTTCTGGAAACTATTAAAAGCCTCGCAGTCCTACCCATGCGCATCTCCGAGGGTGTGGAAGAAAAGAAAAGGGCGTTATCAAAGAGGCGTCAGCGCACAGTTTTTATTAAAGTCTTTAAAGGTGAAAACACAATGTGAATTTATTTTCCCAACCACATGCAGCCTAATTCTCACGTGCTCTGCAGAAGTGCAACCTGTGAACTGGATATTTAAGTGTTGTGAAATGCATTCTCAAGCTATTCGTGTTTCCCTTTGAATACGAATTTATTTCACTGGGCTGCAAGAAATGGTCACACACTGTCATTTACTTCCTCTTGAATATACAGTAGTGTGGACTGTGTGGCTGACCAATGAAATGTCAGTGCTGCGAGGTTCTGAGAGAGCAAACATACATTATCACCTTGAAAATAGATGGATAGCCTGCTATCACCTACAGTTTCCCTTTACGAGGTCAGTAGCAAAACCACTGAGAGAATTCTTGCCCCCAAAACAAACCATCGCTATCTTCATATACAGTGGAAGTACAGTAATTGTTTTGCTGAAATGTGCTCCCTCTCAGTTGCAGTACCTTGAATTGATGAATCCATCTTGCTGTGCAGAGCGTACTAGAGTAAATATTCACCAAACCTTATTTTTACTGGAAAACCCACTGGGATGCAGAGGCTGCTGTGCTTGACAGAGCATATCAAAGAAATATACCACGATTTTCAGGATTTACATGGCTCATACTTGAAGCAGTTATGCTGAATGTGGGATTTACCAAACAGCAAATAGCAAACACTACACATTTTGGGATAAAGATTCTTACATATTGGAAATGATTTTTCCCCCCTCACAAACTGCTGCCTCCTGAATAAAATAACATGACACTAAAATTTGAGAACAGAGCATTGTATATTACTGATACAGCTCTCTACCTCACCATTCAACTAGGTACATTCATTCATTCATCCATCCATTTTGACATTTTTAGAAACTTATTTTAATAACATGCTTTTTTGGGCCACTAGAATTGTTGATTATATGCTACAACTGAAAGTTATTCAGACTTTACATTTAATTTTTTTGTGCATTTTTCTCCAACTCTGGAGACTGTCTTTCCCTGTCTAGTTTCTGTTGCCAGAGCAAAGGTCTTGGGCCACCAACACCCCCTGAGTTTAATTGGGCCGAAACTGCTCTTTGTTTCCCAGAGGAAACCTCCACTAACAGTCTCAAATTGTTCAGAGAGTGCTGCTAATTGGAGGCCCAACGGAGGAAAAGGCCCTCATGAAAGAATTCACATCATGTCACCCCATGGAAGTAATGTCGGTCCAAAAAGGGATCACTAGCCCCAAAAAGTGGAAAGTGCTTTTCCCTCAAGGCTCAAGGTGGTAAACACTTAACACAATTTAAATGGAGGAGTTTGTCAGCTCAGGACAGGTGGAATTGATTCTTGACTTGTATCATTTTGTTGTATAAAGCGAGCCTTCTGTCAGTCTGAAATAGCTGGTTCCTCATTTCACGTTTCCTCCCTTAAGTCACATTCACAATGATTATAAAAGTAGCACAGGCCGCCTTCTTAATTAACACCCCGTCCCAGTGATTTTCACCTCCCAGTGGCTTTCCCCCAAAAGAGTTCTCTGTCACAGCATTTGGTGGAGGCCTTAGAACTGCCCCAGCATTTGGTGGTTATTGGGTGAGATTGCCATCACCAGCCTGCTGACATCCACACGGCCAAAAGGTCATCACATTACAGCTGGAGGGAGGGGGAGAGGGAAAGACAACTGTCTGGAAGTGCAAAAGTCAAGTGAAAAATGATGTGGAAAGCACAGGACAGTGGTTGGGTCCTCATTGCCCTTGACCTTACAGTTTGTCACTCAGGTAATGTCTCAGGGTGGATGGAGAAAATTAATTAATCTCAGGAGTAGATTTTAATGTCATTAGAGTTTTATAGTTGAGAACAGTGCATCACTCAAACATGGTTTTATTGCTGTAATGCCCAGCTGAAAAGCTGACACCCAGCCACCACTGCATTACTGCGCAAGCTATTAATCCAATGATTTAGTCAGCAGTTTTCAAAAGCTTTTCTATCATTTCCTTAATTTCATTTTAAGCGATAAAGGTCCGCTGCAGATTCAGACTCAGGATGTCGTGGCTAGAGTCCAGTTAGACCACTGATCCTTCAGGGTGCTTGTAATAGTAAAAATCTGTAGAAATGATTATAGAATAAGATGCTACCAACACGTGTGCGTCTGACAAAAATTTCATGTATTTCATCACAACATGAGAGACCTTTCTTTGTTATTAATAATATCATCATACACATTGGCGTTTCATAATAGCCTCAAAGCACAGATGAAGTCTGTTAAGTGCTGATGTCCATTATACTCTAAGTGCACTGGGTACATGTGGGCGAGCTTGTTGGAACAGCCCTGTGACCCACTTTTGGGTTGTGACCCACTGATTGAGATATGTTATCTAGATTAAGCTATTTTGGGAAAGGAGATGAGGCGCGGTCCCAGGAGGATCTCAGAAAGGATACAGGAAGAAGCATACTGGAAAGGCGTACGTGGACATCATGAACACACACATCACAACCTCTGCACATTCACAGCACTTCGACCTGCGGCTCATCACCCCTCCATGTACAATATGTTGAGTTCAGGATTCTGGAAAGATCAGCAGGCTCAGAGAAATGCCGAGCCCTCTGGTAACAGTCATTCATTTGTTGCTGAGAGGCTAAATGCAGATGCTGTATTGGCTGTCATGTCAAGTATATCTTAGTTAAAATCTACTCTTTTGTTTGGATGATGATAAATATGCTTCCTGCTGTTGACCGCAGGAAGAAAACGCCATCTGTCCCTTCTTCTATCTAAATTGTGGACCCCAGAGGACAAACTGCTGCTCTAAGTGTCTAGTCCATAATAGGTTAATAAATCAAGAGTAATACAAACATTGCCAAAGAGAGTGAGAATAGGAATGAGTGAGAAGACAAACAAGGTTAAAGATGCGAGAAGTGTCCGTGAGTGAGTGGAGATTTGTGGACGGTGGTGATGGAGCTGCAAACTCTTGATTTACCCAAGTTGAAGAAAGAGGATCTAAATGGCCCTCTGGCATACCTCCACAGACTGCTGTTTCACTGTTACTAAGCAGGTTTAAATGGGCCTCCTCACCCGAAATGTGAGATTCTATCTACTGCTGAGGACTGTTATGGCCTGTGGGTGTTTTTGTCACTTACTGTAATCTACGAAACAAGGAAGTCATCTCTTGGATATAATCACCACAGTTCACTTTAGTTTTATCTCAGCAAAATTTTAGTATTGAATCATCCATGCTCTAAT